>JBAMNC010001670.1:0-12500 GCA_037902135.1 Cetoscarus ocellatus | reverse complement strand
AAATAGCAAATAATAAAATTGAGGTATTTCTATATCTGTGAAAATATATACACAGGACGATATCGAAGTCTATATATCGCATGTGTAGCTACTGCATTACATATCTACTTTGTTACTTTCATATAAAATTATATAATCTTCATTATGCAGTATTAAAATTACATGTCTGACGTTTCTGACAAAGTCAACCATTGAAAATCGGTTGACAATTAAGCAACGCTTATTTGTCAGTACATGCTCGACAGACGTCAATGTCATGAGTGTGCGCCCTGTATCAAGATGGCTGCCGTATGAGGACGTTGGTCACCATTGACCAACAGCATGCGTGAGCCATCTAGCCTTTCTATACATGTCTATGCCTAAACCCCTCCGCCTGTGTCTCCTTACATTACCTGTGACTTTGTGCCCAGCACCTTCCTGGAGGGCGGAGTCAGGAAGTCTGGAACAGCCTCCAAAGATGGCGATCGTGATCGGCGTGACCACAGAGCAGCAGCGGACACTCGCAATCCTGTGACCTCGACTCATCTCGTCATAAATCAGCCAATCAGTGGGCAGCGTCCTGGACGACTGCCCAGAGCCAGCCTGCAGGACAAAACAAGGAGACAAGTGGAAAGACAGCAGGTTTTTGCCCTTCTGAGCATGCTCAGTAGACAGACAGCAGGTTTAGACGGTTTTGGTGTTTCCACGTTGTCTCACCTCCTTGTTGTGGGCAGGGCTGAGGACGGAGGTGGGGTGGAAGAGGACCTTCTTCTCTTTCTTACTGGACAGCAGCGAGGTCTCCCGGTTCACGTGGACCAGGTTTGGATACATCCCGGCCACCAGAGCTGCCTTCACCACGGCCCAGTTCTCCGAGTTCATGTTCACATCACGGATATCACAGCCGCCACGAGCTTGCACAAAACCTGCACCATACAGACATCTCATCATGCTTCTGCGTAAATGAGCTTTGTTGTCCTTCAGTGGTCGAGCCCTCAGCACAGAGTTAAAACCTTAGTGTCCCTGGACTTCCTCCCAGACATCTATCTCTATCTTTGGTCCACGATTTTTCAAGCCCACCTGGACTATCAGAATATCTGTTATAATGAAGTCGCATTAATGTATTAATAGTTATTTTTCCAGACAAAAATAAAAAAATTAACTGAATTTGAATTTCACAGAACTTTGAATAACTCAACACTGAAGAAGCCTGATCATCTGAACATGGTTCTTCAGGCCTCGACTGTCAGAGGATAAAGTAACAACATACAAACAAACTAAAACTGTTCTCATATTTACTCTGTTTCCTCTGGGCATTTTGTCCTGTGTTGTTATTTGTGCTGCTCCTGGAGTAGTTTCTGTCCGGACCAAGACCTCTCCACATGACCCTCACTTCAGGAGTGGTCGGCCTGCAGAGGACACACTTTCTTTTTCTCCTCTGCCCTCGACTCTGGGTCACTGGTGTGAAATAATCCACCCCTGTGTCGTCCTCAGTGCTAAAATAAGTGCCTTCATCTCCTCCAAGTTGTAAAACTTTTGGATGGTATATTTAACCCCAATGTTTTGTTTACAATCTCACAGTTGTTCACTATGTTATTCCAAGAAACAAACTCTGGTTTAGCCCTCTCATGAAAAGAGCATAAAATTCGTACACAATAAACTTGTATTTGTATTTATGTGCATATACATAATGAACAGCACAAAAATCTTCTCTTCTTCCCCCATTATTCTGGTCATGGATTTTTTTGTTCTTTTTGAGTCTGGCAGATAACGCTCTCTTGTTGAGCTTGGAGCCCAATCAACTGGATGCTACTGTTAACAAAACCATGGAGTAAGACTTCAGCGTATCTGATTGGTCAACATAGTGACTGGAAGTTGTTGTCAATTCCTTTGAAAATCAAAATTGCAGTCAAGGTTCATTTGTGGAATTTCTTGCCTTCTTAACGGGGTTGGGACCATCAGTTTTGTTGTGCAGCAGTCATATTGGTACACAGTTGACAGCCCTATTTGACAGCCATTAGAATCCATATCATAGCAGGAACGACAGTCCATCGTTACTTTAAGAACTGGAGGTCAGTCAGTTTGGAAAATAGCAAAAGCTTTGAATGTATCACCAAGTGCAGTTGCAAAAAGTATCAAGCGCTATGATGAAACTGGCTCACATGAGGACCGCCCCAGGAAAGGCAGACCAAGAAGTTCATCCGAGTGTCCAGGCTCAGACATCACTTAACAGCACCTCCGATTAGAGCCCAGGTAAATGCCAAACAGAGTTCCAGTAGCAGACACATCTCTACATCAACTGTTCAGAGGAGACTTGAATTAGGCCTTCATGGTCAAACAGCTGCTAAGAAACCACTACTAAGGAAAAACAACACGCAGAAGAGATTTGTTTGGAAACACAAGGAACAGACATTAGACCAGTGGAAATCTGCTTTGGTCTGATGAGTCCAAATTTAAGATCTTTGGTTCCACCCGCTGTGTCTTCATGTGACGCAGAAATTGAAGCACCCTGAACCAGCATGGCCACCACAGCATCCTGCAGCAACATGGTTTGCGTTTGCTTGGACCATCACTTATTTTTCAAGCGGATGATGACCCCAAACACACCTCCAGGCTGTGTAAGGGCTATCTGACCAAGAAGGAGAGTGATGGAGTGCTGCGTCACCTGACCTACACCAAATCCAGATGGTTTGGGATGAGATGGACTGCAGAGTGAAGGCCAAAGGTCCAACAAGTGCTCAGCGTCTCTGGGAACTCCGTCAAGACTGTTGGAAAACCATTTCAGGTGACGACCTCATGGAGCTCATCGAGAGAGAAGGCCAAGAGTGTGCGAGATAGTAATGAAAGCAAAGGGAAGAATCTAAAATAAAAAACATGCTTTGAGTTATTTCAAACTTACTGTAATTTTTCTATTATAACACGCCCTTGTTTATAACACATACCTCATTTTTTCATGCTTTTTTTCAGGAAAAATGCTGTATTCAAATATAACACGCACCCACATTTCCCCAAACCTTACCCTCTTCAGACAACTCAAAAATGACCTTCACTCAAAGTTTTAAACAATAAAATTTCAGTATTTTCACAACAAATATGGTACAAGATTTTCTCTCTCAACCGGATGCAGAAACACCTTTTGCTTCACGCATGCGTAGTTACTCGATTTCTGCTCGAGCATGCTCAGTCGAGGTGTACCAGCCAATCAGAGAGCAGCTATCAACATGCCGATGTCTTCAACCAATCACAGCGCAGCTATTTTGCGTCCCCATTCTCACAAAATGGCAGCGCCCTGTGTTTGCACGTGAATGGTACAGTAACAGTTGAGAATTACATGATCATTACACAAAGGTAAACTAATTAAGAGCCAAAATATTGGATCAGAACAGATTAACAGTCAGTTTAATAAGAATTACGCAAGTTTGGCGGTAATGTTTCGCAGAGAGAGAGAATATTTCGGCTTTTTGTATCAGATGTGTTGTAATCACGATGTTGGGAGGCAAAATATTTTACACACCTGAAAATTAGACCCTATTGAAGAGCCAAAAAAATGCGTGTTATAAATGAGAAATTACGGTCTTTGTTTGCTACCCAATTCCAGATGTGTCCATTCACAGTTTTGATGCCTTCAGTTAGAATCTACACTGTAAATGGTCATGAAAATAAAGAAAAAAAAATCAATGAGAAGGCGTGTCCAAACTTTTGAGGAGGGCCTTCATCATCAGGATCTCCTAACAAAAATGAGATCAGCCAAACCAAATATTTGAGACTTTTGGCAGATTTTGAGTCACACAGTGAGGTGAAGACTCAGCCCAGATCTCAGGGTGATGGCCAATCACAGCCTCCAAATCTGTTTTTATGAACCAACAGGATCTACCACCATCAGCGTTAGATTAGCGTGTAGCATGTGTAAGAATATAAATGCACAGACCGATGGCTCGCAGGTGTCCCAGCAGCTGCGTCCTCATCCCCAGGATCATGTTCATGGTGGCTGGAGACAGGAAGTTCTTCTCACAGAACGATTTCTCCCAGCCGTCACTGCGAGCTTTCTGCCACGCCTGAAACACGATGGAGACGAGATAAGTTAGTACACCCTGCTGCTGAATTAACCTGAACAAATATCTACGCTTCATGATGGACACCATCACGCTCTCTGCATTTTCATCTTTAAGACAGATCACTGAGATTGTGAGGACCTCTGCCAGGGGGAACAGTGCTGTTTGGGTCCTTGAAAGTTGTTGATTCATACCTGCAAGGCCATATATTTATACACACAGGGCAAATTTGGTCCTTGAAAAGGTTTGATAGTTGCTGATGTTACATGAAAGGCTCCAAGCGCAGCCATGTGAAAAAAATTACTTTTCTGTACCTGGAATGGTTCACGCAAGGCCTGGTAATCCTTGAGGCAGCTTGATAGTTTTGACAAGTACCTGAGAGGCTTTAAGCAGGGCCATATGGTCATTGAAAGCCCTTAATAGTCTTTGATATGTACCAGGATGGTTTTGAGCAGGGCCTTGTGGTCCTTGGAAATGCTGGAAAGGCATTGATTTACCTGTACAGCTCAGTACAGGGCCAGATTGTCCTGGAAAGAGCTGGGATGTTATTGATAAGGGCCTACAAAGGGTGATGTGGTCTTGGAAAGTGTTGCAAAGGTTTCCTTCATCTATGTGAAAGGCCATGGGAGTGCAAATTTGGTGCTTGAAAGTCTTCATAGTCCTTAATTTCCCTTAAAGATTTAAGCAGTGGATTGTGAAAGAATTAGACAGTTAATGATATGTAAGAAAAAAGTTCTGAACAGATCTATCTGGTCCTTGAAAGTGCTTGACAGTTAATTTAGAATGACTGTATACAGGGCGAGTGGTTCCTTAAAAGTGCTTGATTGCTTTTGATTTTACCAGGAAGGCTTTGAACAGTGAAAAGTAGGTCTTTAAAGTCCTTGATTATTTTTGATGTTTAGATATCAGGGTTTGAATGGTACAATGTGCTCCTTGAAAGATCTGAAAAGCTAATGATACCCCTGGAAAAATCTAAACAGGGCAATGTGGTCGTCTAAAGCCCTGGAGAGTCATTGATTTCACCTGGAATGCTCTGAGCAGGGCCATGTGGTCGCTGAAGGTTTTGAAGGTGAAGTGTTTACGGCACTGCAGGGCAGCTTGTTTCTGCGAGCTCTGGGAAGGCAGGATGAAGGGGTCTCTGTAGGCTAAGGTGCAGGCGATGGTCAGGACCGGGTCCAAACACTTCAGGACCACCGCGCACAGAACCATCTTCCCCAGATGAGGCTCCACAGGTAGGTCAGCCAGGTGGTAACCGAGGTCAGTCAGGTTCTCACACTGATCCATGGCATCGATCGTCTGAGGGGGAAACAGAGGAAACGTGAGAAAATGACCTTGAAGAGATCGTGTGTAGGCCAGGTCTAAATGAATAATCGAATGGTTCAGTCTGAAACTGTGATGTAAATCAGGGCACTCTCGATCACTTCACTGCTCAATAAAGTCCACAGTGTACCAAAGCTGATTTTATTACAAAAGTGCCAGGCTAGCCCAGGATCAGACTTTAACCTGGCCTGGTTTTAATAATCTCATTCTGTAGTGAAGCCTGTTCGGTAGATGATCTCTTTGTTCAAACAAAGCCTGGTTATAATAATCTAATCCTGTAGTGAAGCCTGTTTGGTAGATGATCTTTTTGTTCAAACAATGCCTGGTTATAATAAACTCATTCTGTAGTGAAGCCAGTTTGGTATATGATGTCTTTGGTTGAACAAAGCCTGGTTATAATAAACTCATCCTGTAGTGAAGCCTGTTTGGTAGATGATTTCTTTTGTCAAACAATGCCTGGTTATAATTATCTTATCATGTAGAAAAAGCCTGTTTGGTAGATGGTCTCTTTGGTCAAACAAAGCCTGGTTATAATAATCTCATCTTGTAGTGAAGCCTGTTTGGTAGATGATGTCCTTGGTCAAACAAAGCCTGGTTATAATAATCTCATCCTGTAGTGAAGCCTGTTTGGTAGATGATGTCCTTGGTCATACAAAGCCTGGTTATAATAAACTCATCCTGTCGTGAAGCCTGTTTGGTATATGATGTCCTTGGTCATACAAAGCCTGGTTATAATAATCTCATCCTGTCGTGAAGCCTGTTTGGTATATGATGTCCTTGGTCATACAAAGCCTGGTTATAATAATCTCATCCAGTAGTGAAGCCTGTTTGGTAGATGGTCTCTTTGGTCAAACAAAGCCTGGTTATAATAAACTCATCCTGTCGTGAAGCCTGTTTGGTATATGATGTCCTTGGTCATACAAAGCCTGGTTATAATAATCTCATCCAGTAGTGAAGCCTGTTTGGTAGATGGTCTCTTTGGTCAAACAAAGCCTGGTTATAATAATCTCATCCTGTCGTGAAGCCTGTTTGGTAGATGATGTCTTTGGTCAAACAAAGCCTGGTTATAATAATCTCATCCTGTAGTGAAGCCTGTTTGGTAAAAGATCTCTCTGGTCAAAAAAAGCCTGGTTATAATAATCTCATCATGTAGTGAAGCCTGTTTGGTAGATGATCTCTTTCTTCAAACAAAGCCTGGTTATAATAAACTCATCCTGTCGTGAAGCCTGTTTGGTATATGATGTCTTTGGTCAAACAATCCTGGTTATAATAAAGGTCATTCTGTAGTAAAGCCTGTTTGGTATATGTTGTCTTTGGTCAAACAAGCCTGGTTATAATAATCTCATCATGTAGTGAAGCCTGTTTGGTAGATGATCTCTTTGTTCAAACAATGCCTGGTTATAAAAAACTCATTCTGTAGTGAAGCCTGTTTGGTAGATGATCTCTTTGGTCAAACAAGCCTGGTTATAATAAACTCATCATGAAGTGAAGCCTGATTAGTAGATGTTCTCTTTAGTCAAACAAAGCCTGGTTACAATAAACTCATTCTGTAGGGAAGCTTGTTTGGTAGATGATCTCTTTGGTCAAACAAGCCTGGTTATAATAAACTCATCATGAAGTGAAGCCTGATTAGTAGATGTTCTCTTTAGTCAAACAAAGCCTGGTTACAATAAACTCATTCTGTAGGGAAGCTTGTTTGGTAGATGATCTCTTTGGTCAAACAAGCCTGGTTATAATAAACTCATCATGAAGTGAAGCCTGATTAGTAGATGTTCTCTTTAGTCAAACAAAGCCTGGTTACAATAAACTCATTCTGTAGGGAAGCTTGTTTGGTAGATGATCTCTTTGGTCAAACAAAGCCTGGTTATAATAAACTTATCATGTAGTGAAGCCTGTTCAGTAGATGATCTCTTTAGTCAAACAAAGCCTGGTTATAATAAAGGTCATTCTGTAGTAAAGCCTTTTTGGTATATGATGTCTTTGGTCAAACAAAGCCTGGTTATAATAAACTCATCATGTAGTAAAGCCTGTTTAGTAGATGATCTTTTTGTTCAAACAATGCCTGGTTATAATAAACTCATCATGTAGTAAAGCCTGTTTAGTAGATGATCTTTTTGTTCAAACAATGCCTGGTTATAAAAAACTCATTCTGTAGTGAAGCCTGTTTGGTAGATGATCTCTTTGGTCAAACAAGCCTGGTTATAATAAACTCATCATGTAGTGAAGCCTGTTTGGTAGATGATCTCTTTCTTCAAACAAAGCCTGGTTATAATAAAGGTCATTCTGTAGTAAAGCCTTTTTGGTATATGATGTCTTTGGTCAAACAAAGCCTGGTTATAATAAACTCATCATGTAGTGAAGCCTGATTGGTAGATGATCTCTTTGGTCAAACAAAGCCTGGTTATAATAAACTTATCATGTAGTGAAGCCTGTTTTGTAGACGATCTCTTTAGTCAAACAAAGCCTGGTTATAATAAACTCATCATGTAGTAAAGCCTGTTTAGTGGATGATCTTTTTGTTCAAACAATGCCTGGTTATAATAAACTCATTCTGTAGTGAAGCCTGTTTGGTAGATGATCTCACCAGTCTGAGCTGTGGTTCACCCACAGCACCGGGCCTGTTGCGTCAAACATTAGCACACACGACAGGATTATAAATCAGTATTTTTCTGTCACCTTGAGCATCTCCACGGCGTTCCTGATGGCATGAGCCGAAGGAGGCTGAGGAGCTTTGGATAAGAACTCAGCGATGGGACATGAAGATGGAGCCAACAGTTTGGTCTGCAGACACAGTTCCTGGAAACACAGCGACAATCAATTTAGACATTTTATGTCAGGCTGAGACGGCTATGACAAACTCTAGGCTTATTTTACAAACTTTTAACTTATACTAGGTTTTTATTAGATTTAAAGGTCTGAAAAGTTGTCGGGATCATCGGGGAATCCCTCCTGAGCGGTGTGGTGACGGAGGGGGTGGGGGACAAGAATGTACCAAATGCACCGGAGTCTCCCGTGTGCCATGTCCTCCAGCAGTGCCAGACGAGCCACTGTGCGACTTTGCATCTGTCTTTAATTTCATCCTTCCACCGTTGGGGTCGCAGTTTCCCTTTCTCCAGATTTTGTGCGTATGGCAGGGTCAGAGCTGCCGTGGAGGTGCACACATTCTCCCATCAAGTTTGTTTTTATAAATCCCAAACATTGCTTACAAGTGGCGTACGCTTTCTTTTGTGCGTACGCAGCCTTCATAAATGAGGCTCCTGGACACAGATATGGATCCATAAGAGGAGGATTTTTTACATGTTCTATAATAACTCTGCTAATAATGTCTGAAAGGTCTTGGTGGAGGTTTGTGCTAAATAATCCTGTAACTGATCCAGGCCTGGTGTTTTGTCTTCTACAAGCCGAATATTTCTAACAGAGTCAGTGAGGTACAAAATGAATGGATAGCAAACTGCTGACGTCACAGCTCTTGTGTTTTAACTGCCTTCTTCTGCTGTTGGTTCCATGTTTCAACCATATCTGCACACTTTTAACTTTCCCTTTGAGCCTCATGTTACCTTTGTGTTGGTGAGACACAAAGTCTAGAGGCCTCATTTAAGGGGGATGGATGATTATGGATGGATGGATGAATGGATGATGAATGGATGTCTGTGTGTACCTGCAGAGGCATCCTGAGCAGCTGTGGGACCTGAAACTCCAACATGTTGCTGAATCGAAGTCGACTGAAGAGGTGGAAGCAGATACCTGGTCTGCAGCGTCCTGCTCTGAGGGGACATCACATATTAAAATCATAAACGCTCACCCACACTGAAATCTATCTAATCTATCAATCTTTTTAATCTCTCTGTATATCTCTCTATATATACACTCCTGATCAAAATTTTAAGACCAGTTGAAAAATTGCAAGAATTTACATTTTGCACTGTTGGATCTTAAGAAGGTTCTCAGTAGAGCTTCAAAATGGAAAATGAAATAATGGGAGTGACACAAAAAAAAAAATCCATAACAGTGTACTGCAACCAACCATTAAACTGAAACAGGCTGTTCATCAACTGATCAAAAGTTTAAGACCACAGCCTTTAAAAGCCAAAATCTTCACAAAAACGAGGTTGAATGCCATTTTCTGTCAGGTATTCACACTGTCATGACCTCCTGATGGCAAAGGCAAAAGAGCTTTCCCTCTTTGAACGTGGTCTGATTGTTGAGCTGCATAAGCAAGGCCTCTCACAGCGCCATTGCTGCTGAGGTTGGACGCAGTAAGACGGTCATTTAAACTTCTTAAAAGATCCTGAGGGTTATGGGACAAAAAAGTCAAGTGGTAGACCCAAGACGATTTCACCAGCCCTGAGCCGGAGGATCCGATTGGCTGTCCGTCAAGACACAGGACGATCCTCTGCTCAAATTAAGGTTGTTACTGGTGCTGACTGCAGTCCAATAACCATCAGACGGCATCTGTGAGAGAAGGTTTACGAACAAAAGACATCTTCAAAGGCCTCGATTCCTTCAACAGAGTTTGCACCAGAGCACCAAACATGGGACACAGAAAAGTGGAAGATAGTTTAATTCTCTGATGAGAAAAAATGTCACCTTGACGGCCCTGATGGCTTTAACGTTACTGATATGACAAGAAGATCCACCTGAGATGTTTTCTACACGGCACAGTGGAGGGGGCGCCATCATGATCTGGGTGCTTTTTCCTTCAGTGGAACAACGGAGCTTCAGGCTGTGCAGGGGCCTTAAACAGCTGGCTATGTGGAGATGTTGCAGGGGGCAACCCTCATGACTGAGGGCCCTGGTCTGTGTGGGAATGACTGAGGGCCCTGGTCTGTATGGTAATGACTGAGGGCCCTGGTCTGTGTGGTAATGACTGAGGGCCCTGGTCTGTGTGGTAATGACTGAGGGCCCTCGTCTCTGTGGTAATGACCGAGGGCCCTGGTCTGTGGGCTAATGACTGAGGGCCCTCATCTGTGTAGTAATGACTGAGGGCCCTGGTCTGTGTGGTAATGACTGAGGACCCTGGTCTGTGTGGTAATGACTGAGGACCCTGGTCTGTGTGGTAATGACTAAGGGCCCTGGTCTGTGTGGTAATGATGGAGGGCCCTGGTCTGTGTGGTAATGACTGAGGACCCTGGTCTGTGTGGTAATGACTAAGGGCCCTGGTCTGTGCGGTAATGACTGAGGGCCCTGGTCTGTGTGGTAATGACTGAGGGCCCTGGTCTGTGTGGGCCCTGGTCTGTGTGGTAATGACTGAGGGCCCTGGTCTGTGTGGTAATGACTGAAGGCCCTGGTCTGTGCAGGGGCCTCAAGCAGCTGGCTATGTGGAAATGTTGCAGGGGCATCCCTCATGACTGAGGGCCCTGGTCTGTGTGGGAATGACTGAGGGCCCTGGTCTGTATGGTAATGACTGAGGGCCCTGGTCTGTGTGGTAATGACTGAGGGCCCTGGTCTGTGTGGTAATGACTGAGGGCCCTCGTCTCTGTGGTAATGACCGAGGGCCCTGGTCTGTGGGCTAATGACTGAGGGCCCTCATCTGTGTAGTAATGACTGAGGGCCCTGGTCTGTGTGGTAATGACTGAGGACCCTGGTCTGTGTGGTAATGACTGAGGACCCTGGTCTGTGTGGTAATGACTAAGGGCCCTGGTCTGTGTGGTAATGATGGAGGGCCCTGGTCTGTGTGGTAATGACTGAGGACCCTGGTCTGTGTGGTAATGACTAAGGGCCCTGGTCTGTGCGGTAATGACTGAGGGCCCTGGTCTGTGTGGTAATGACTGAGGGCCCTGGTCTGTGTGGGCCCTGGTCTGTGTGGTAATGACTGAGGGCCCTGGTCTGTGTGGTAATGACTGAAGGCCCTGGTCTGTGCAGGGGCCTCAAGCAGATGGCTATGTGGAAATGTTGCAGGGGCATCCCTCATGACTGAGGGCCCTGGTCTGTGTGGGAATGACTGAGGGCCCTGGTCTGTGTAGTAATGACTGAGGGCCCTGGTCTGTGTGGTAATGACTGAGGGCCCTGGTCTGTGTGGTAATGACTGAAGGCCCTGGTCTGTGTGGGCCCTGGTCTGTGTGGTAATGACTGAGGGCCCTGGTCTGTGTGGGCCCTGGTCTGTGTGGTAATGTCTAGGTTTTTCAACAGGACAATGCTGCAGTTCACAATGCCCGCCTGAAAAAGGACTTCTTCAGAGGAATAACGTCTCTCTTTTGGACCATCCTGCGTGTTCCTCTAATCTAAGTCCAACTGAGAACATTTGGGGATGGGGGGGGGGAAGTTTACAAAAATGAACATCAGGTCCAGACAGTGGACGCCCTCCATGAAGCCATCTTCACCACTTGGAGCAACATTCCAACGAGCCTCCTGGAAACACTGGCATCAAGCTGCTGAAACCAATTTTTGAGGTGATTAACAAGAATGGAGCAGCTACTCATTACAGAACATTTTATTTCTATTTTAAGGGGTTTCCAGGTTGTTTTGAGCCATGGTCCTAAACTTTTGATCAGCTGATGAACAGCCTATTTCAGTTTAATGGTTGTTTGCAATAAATTGCTTACTCAATTTTTTTTGTCTCACTCACATTTCTTCTTTTTCCATTTTGAAGCTCTACTTAGAACCTTCTTAAGATCCAACAGTGCAAAATATAAATTCTTGCAATTTTTCAACTGGTCTTAAAATATATATATATATATACACATACATATGAGAGGGTTTAAATGATACAGAGAGCATCAGCTGATTACAGGATATAAACAAACATCACATATTAAAATCATAAATGCAGACACACACACACACACACTCATGGTTACCTCCCCTTCCTCTGCAGGGCGCTGGCTTTGGAGATCCAGACTGTCTTCAGCATGGACACATGACTCAGAGTGTCAAAGGATTTCTACAACAGGAAAACATATATTTATATTTAGACATTAAAACACATTCAGACATCAGAATATAGCAACCTAATGTGCACAGGCTCACACACGCCACTGACCTCTTTGACCTTTCCAGAGTCGATAACAAACACCACGTCGTTGATGGTGATGCTCGTCTCTGCGATGTTGGTCGACAGAATCTGAGGAGAAATGATCGATGATGCAGTCACTCATGATCTTCAGCAGTGGCTCAGACGTGTCCTGATACAAACTCTAAAATCTCATTTTAACT
>JBAMNC010001669.1:0-253333 GCA_037902135.1 Cetoscarus ocellatus | reverse complement strand
CCCTCATGACTGAGGGCCCTGGTCTGTGTGGGAATGACTGAGGGCCCTGGTCTGTATGGTAATGACTGAGGGCCCTGGTCTGTGTGGTAATGACTGAGGGCCCTGGTCTGTGTGGTAATGACTGAGGGCCCTCGTCTCTGTGGTAATGACCGAGGGGCCCTGGTCTGTGGGCTAATGACTGAGGGCCCTCATCTGTGTAGTAATGACTGAGGGCCCTGGTCTGTGTGGTAATGACTGAGGACCCTGGTCTGTGTGGTAATGACTGAGGACCCTGGTCTGTGTGGTAATGACTAAGGGCCCTGGTCTGTGTGGTAATGATGGAGGGCCCTGGTCTGTGTGGTAATGACTGAGGACCCTGGTCTGTGTGGTAATGACTAAGGGCCCTGGTCTGTGCGGTAATGACTGAGGGCCCTGGTCTGTGTGGTAATGACTGAGGGCCCTGGTCTGTGTGGGCCCTGGTCTGTGTGGTAATGACTGAGGGCCCTGGTCTGTGTGGTAATGACTGAAGGCCCTGGTCTGTGCAGGGGCCTCAAGCAGCTGGCTATGTGGAAATGTTGCAGGGGCATCCCTCATGACTGAGGGCCCTGGTCTGTGTGGGAATGACTGAGGGCCCTGGTCTGTGTAGTAATGACTGAGGGCCCTGGTCTGTGTGGTAATGACTGAGGGCCCTGGTCTGTGTGGTAATGACTGAAGGCCCTGGTCTGTGTGGGCCCTGGTCTGTGTGGTAATGACTGAGGGCCCTGGTCTGTGTGGGCCCTGGTCTGTGTGGTAATGTCTAGGTTTTTCAACAGGACAATGCTGCAGTTCACAATGCCCGCCTGAAAAAGGACTTCTTCAGAGGAATAACGTCTCTCTTTTGGACCATCCTGCGTGTTCCTCTAATCTAAGTCCAACTGAGAACATTTGGGGATGGGGGGGGGGAAGTTTACAAAAATGAACATCAGGTCCAGACAGTGGACGCCCTCCATGAAGCCATCTTCACCACTTGGAGCAACATTCCAACGAGCCTCCTGGAAACACTGGCATCAAGCTGCTGAAACCAATTTTTGAGGTGATTAACAAGAATGGAGCAGCTACTCATTACAGAACATTTTATTTCTATTTTAAGGGGTTTCCAGGTTGTTTTGAGCCATGGTCCTAAACTTTTGATCAGCTGATGAACAGCCTGTTTCAGTTTAATGGTTGTTTGCAATAAATTGCTTACTCAATTTTTTTTGTCTCACTCACATTTCTTCTTTTTCCATTTTGAAGCTCTACTTAGAACCTTCTTAAGATCCAACAGTGCAAAATATAAATTCTTGCAATTTTTCAACTGGTCTTAAAATATATATATATATATACACATACATATGAGAGGGTTTAAATGATACAGAGAGCATCAGCTGATTACAGGATATAAACAAACATCACATATTAAAATCATAAATGCAGACACACACACACACACACTCATGGTTACCTCCCCTTCCTCTGCAGGGCGCTGGCTTTGGAGATCCAGACTGTCTTCAGCATGGACACATGACTCAGAGTGTCAAAGGATTTCTACAACAGGAAAACATATATTTATATTTAGACATTAAAACACATTCAGACATCAGAATATAGCAACCTAATGTGCACAGGCTCACACACGCCACTGACCTCTTTGACCTTTCCAGAGTCGATAACAAACACCACGTCGTTGATGGTGATGCTCGTCTCTGCGATGTTGGTCGACAGAATCTGAGGAGAAATGATCGATGATGCAGTCACTCATGATCTTCAGCAGTGGCTCAGACGTGTCCTGATACAAACTCTAAAATCTCATTTTAACTCACGATCTTCCTACAGCCAGGAGGAGACTTCCTCATGGCCTTTATCTGATCTGACGTCTGCATGTCTGAGTGAAGAGTGAACACCTGGTACCTGACAGGGACACATCAATCAATCAATCAATCAATCAATCAATCGAAATCTAACAGCCCCTAATCCTAACAAAGGTTATCTCGAGACATACATGGGGCAAGGGGGGGCTTCTAAATATGTGAACCATGTCCAAGTGTTATTGTGATCATACAGATTTCGAGATGCACAGTACTGGTTTTGTGCTGATAGCTGATGTGCAGATATTAGAATCAATACTGACATGTCCTGTGAAGAGCTCACAGCCTCCTCTTTACTAAACTGACCTGCTCCTCCCATGGTGACGGTATGATTGTGTTAGGAAACTGACTGAAAACATTTTAGTCTTTAATAAATGATCCTGGTGATGAATAGAAAAGGAAATTTAGAGATGGTGAGGTAAAACATTCTGGTACATTTTTACATTCTAGAAGACAATATATAGGACAGACGCGGACGAATTATCATCTGTATCTGTGACCTTGTCAACAATATTGTCCTATGCAGTTATGTTACCATCGTATGAACTAAGATAGTCACGTCTTACATGACCTCTTAGATGAGATCACTTCAGAACCAGGCTTAGCCAATGAGGAGGCTTGTATCACCACTCATTATGTAGCATCCCTGTTTCAGCTGTCAGGTGACCTCTGCAGAAACCATCAGAACTCAGACTGAGGCCTGAGCGTCATCATCCAGAGGCAGCTCAGCAGGAGGCGTGAGTGGTGAATTTACTGGTTTAAAGGTCCAGGAAACAGAACAGAGCGAGGAACAATGGAGTTCCTAAAACTGTGGCCTCATCCGGCTGGACTTCAATTGTCATTACTGTAATTGTCAAAAGACTTATTACCATAAATATTCCTCTTTATTGTCCTTGTAATCCTCACCTCTGGGAGTGCACAGAGAATCTTTTATCGTCGTAGAGGATTCGATCTCTGAGGGACACGATCTCTTCATATCCAGGGAGGAAGATCAGAACAGCACCTGAACAGAACAAATCAAACTTTACACCACAGCCTGAAGCAGACAAAAGAGAGTCTGCACGGCTGCTGGGACATGTGGTGCCTCATAGCCATGTGACACAGATGTGATTCAAGGTCAGGCTGTGTATGTCAGTGTGTTAGATATGATGGTGGAGCAACGATGGCCCTTCATAAAAATTATCAATATGCAGCCAATAACCCAGCTGAGTACTTCTCTATCAGCTGTGATGTCTGTCAGTGATAATCCTGTATATTTGGTCTGTATTTAATCATGTTGTGTGGTGTGTTTTATCTCCATCAGCTGTGATGTCTGTCAGTGATAATCCTGTATATTTGGTCTGTATTTAATCATGTTGTGTGGTGTGTTTTATCTCCATCAGCTGTGATGTCTGTCAGTAATAATCCTGTATATTTGGTCTGTATTTAATCATGTTGTGTGGTGTGTTTTATCTCCATCAGCTGTGATGTCTGTCAGTAATAATCCTGTATATTTGGTCTGTATTTAATCATGTTGTGTGGTGTGATATCTCTCCATCAGCTGTGATGTCTGTCAGTGATAATCCTGTATATTTGGTCTGTATTTAATCATGTTGTGTGGTGTGTTTTATCTCCATCAGCTGTGATGTCTGTCAGTGATAATCCTGTATATTTGGTCTGTATTTAATCATGTTGTGTGGTGTGTTTTATCTCCATCAGCTGTGATGTCTGTCAGTGATAATCCTGTATATTTGGTCTGTATTTAATCATGTTGTGTGGTGTGTTTTATCTCTCCATCAGCTGTGATGTCTGTCAGTGATAATCCTGTATATTTGGTCTGTATTTAATCATGTTGTGTGGTGTGTTTTATCTCCATCAGCTGTGATGTCTGTCAGTGATAATCCTGTATATTTGGTCTGTATTTAATCATGTTGTGTGGTGTGTTTTATCTCCATCAGCTGTGATGTCTGTCAGTGATAATCCTGTATATTTGGTCTGTATTTAATCATGTTGTGTGGTGTGTTTTATCTCCATCAGCTGTGATGTCTGTCAGTGATAATCCTGTATATTTGGTCTGTATTTAATCATGTTGTGTGGTGTGTTTTATCTCCATCAGCTGTGATGTCTGTCAGTGATAATCCTGTATATTTGGTCTGTATTTAATCATGTTGTGTGGTGTGTTTTATCTCCATCAGCTGTGATGTCTGTCAGTAATAATCCTGTATATTTGGTCTGTATTTAATCATGTTGTGTGGTGTGTTTTATCTCCATCAGCTGTGATGTCTGTCAGTGATAATCCTGTATATTTGGTCTGTATTTAATCATGTTGTGTGGTGTGTTTTATCTCCATCAGCTGTGATGTCTGTCAGTAATAATCCTGTATATTTGGTCTGTATTTAATCATGTTGTGTGGTGTGTTTTATCTCCATCAGCTGTGATGTCTGTCAGTGATAATCCTGTATATTTGGTCTGTATTTAATCATGTTGTGTGGTGTGTTTTATCTCCATCAGCTGTGATGTCTGTCAGTAATAATCCTGTATATTTGGTCTGTATTTAATCATGTTGTGTGGTGTGTTTTATCTCCATCAGCTGTGATGTCTGTCAGTAATAATCCTGTATATTTGGTCTTTATTTAATCATGTTGTGTGGTGTGTTTTATCTCCATCAGCTGTGATGTCTGTCAGTGATAATCCTGTATATTTGGTCTTTATTTAATCATGTTGTGTGGTGTGTTTTATCTCCATCAGCTGTGATGTCTGTCAGTAATAATCCTGTATATTTGGTCTTTATTTAATCATGTTGTGTGGTGTGTTTTATCTCCATCAGCTGTGATGTCTGTCAGTGATAATCCTGTATCATTTGGTCTGTATTTAATCATGTTGTGTGGTGTGTTTTATCTCCATCAGCTGTGATGTCTGTCAGTAATAATCCTGTATATTTGGTCTTTATTTAATCATGTTGTGTGGTGTGTTTTATCTCCATCAGCTGTGATGTCTGTCATTGATAATCGTGTATATTGGGTCTGTATTTAATCATGTTGTGTGGTGTGTTTTATCTCCATCAGCTGTGATGTCTGTCAGTAATAATCCTGTATATTTGGTCTTTATTTAATCATGTTGTGTGGTGTGTTTTATCTCCATCAGCTGTGATGTCTGTCAGTGATAATCCTGTATATATGGTCTTTATTTAATCATGTTGTGTGGTGTGATATCTCTCCATCAGCTGTGATGTCTGTCAGTGATAATCCTGTATATTTGGTCTGTATTTAATCATGTTGTGTGGTGTGTTTTATCTCCATCAGCTGTGATGTCTGTCAGTGAATAATCCTGTATATTTGGTCTGTATTTAATCATGTTGTGTGGTGTGTTTTATCTCCATCAGCTGTGATGTCTGTCAGTGATAATCCTGTATATTTGGTCTGTATTTAATCATGTTGTGTGGTGTGTTTTATCTCCATCAGCTGTGATGTCTGTCAGTGATAATCCTGTATATTTGGTCTTTATTTAATCATGTTGTGTGGTGTGTTTTATCTCCATCAGCTGTGATGTCTGTCAGTGATAATCCTGTTCATTTGGTCTGTATTTAATCATGTTGTGTGGTGTGTTTTATCTCCATCAGCTGTGATGTCTGTCAGTGATAATCCTGTATATTTGGTCTGTATTTAATCATGTTGTGTGGTGTGTTTTATCTCCATCAGCTGTGATGTCTGTCAGTGATAATCCTGTATATTTGGTCTGTATTTAATCATGTTGTGTGGTGTGTTTTATCTCCATCAGCTGTGATGTCTGTCAGTGATAATCCTGTATATTTGGTCTGTATTTAATCATGTTGTGTGGTGTGTTTTATCTCCATCAGCTGTGATGTCTGTCAGTAATAATCCTGTATATTTGGTCTTTATTTAATCATGTTGTGTGGTGTGTTTTATCTCCATCAGCTGTGATGTCTGTCAGTGATAATCCTGTTCATTTGGTCTGTATTTAATCATGTTGTGTGGTGTGTTTTATCTCCATCAGCTGTGATGTCTGTCAGTGATAATCCTGTATATTTGGTCTGTATTTAATCATGTTGTGTGGTGTGTTTTATCTCCATCAGCTGTGATGTCTGTCAGTGATAATCCTGTATATTTGGTCTGTATTTAATCATGTTGTGTGGTGTGTTTTATCTCCATCAGCTGTGATGTCTGTCAGTAATAATCCTGTATATTTGGTCTTTATTTAATCATGTTGTGTGGTGTGTTTTATCTCCATCAGCTGTGATGTCTGTCAGTGATAATCCTGTATATTTGGTCTGTATTTAATCATGTTGTGTGGTGTATTTTATCTCCATCAGCTGTGATGTCTGTCAGTGATAATCCTGTATATTTGGTCTGTATTTAATCATGTTGTGTGGTGTGTTTTATCTCCATCAGCTGTGATGTCTGTCAGTGATAATCCTGTATATTTGGTCTGTATTTAATCATGTTGTGTGGTGTGTTTTATCTCCATCAGCTGTGATGTCTGTCAGTGATAATCCTGTATATTTGGTCTGTATTTAATCATGTTGTGTGGTGTGTTTTATCTCCATCAGCTGTGATGTCTGTCAGTGATAATCCTGTATATTTGGTCTGTATTTAATCATGTTGTGTGGTGTGTTTTATCTCCATCAGCTGTGATGTCTGTCAGTGATAATCCTGTATATTTGGTCTTTATTTAATCATGTTGTGTGGTGTGATATCTCTCCATCAGCTGTGATGTCTGTCAGTGATAATCCTGTATATTTGGTCTTTATTTAATCATGTTGTGTGGTGTGTTTTATCTCCATCAGCTGTGATGTCTGTCAGTGATAATCCTGTATATTTGGTCTGTATTTAATCATGTTGTGTGGTGTGTTTTATCTCCATCAGCTGTGATGTCTGTCAGTAATAATCCTGTATATTTGGTCTTTATTTAATCATGTTGTGTGGTGTGTTTTATCTCCATCAGCTGTGATGTCTGTCAGTGATAATCCTGTATATTTGGTCTGTATTTAATCATGTTGTGTGGTGTATTTTATCTCCATCAGCTGTGATGTCTGTCAGTGATAATCCTGTTTATATGGTCTTTATTTAATCATGTTGTGTGGTGTGTTTTATCTCCATCAGCTGTGATGTCTGTCAGTGATAATCGTGTATACTTGTCTTTATTTAATCATGTTGTGTGGTGTGTTTTATCTCCATCAGCTGTGATGTCTGTCAGTGACAATCCTGTATATTTGGTCTGTATTTAATCATGTTGTGTGGTGTGTTTTATCTCCATCAGCTGTGATGTCTGTCAGTGATAATCCTGTATATTTGGTCTGTATTTAATCATGTTGTGTGGTGTGTTTTATCTCCATCAGCTGTGATGTCTGTCAGTGATAATCCTGTATATTTGGTCTTTATTTAATCATGTTGTGTGGTGTGTTTTATCTCCATCGGCTGTGATGTCTGTCAGTGATAATCCTGTATATTTGGTCTTTATTTAATCATGTTGTGTGGTGTGTTTTATCTCCATCAGCTGTGATGTCTGTCAGTAATAATCCTGTATATTTGGTCTGTATTTAATCATGTTGTGTGGTGTGTTTTATCTCCATCAGCTGTGATGTCTGTCAGTGATAGTCGTGTATACTTGTCTTTATTTAATCATGTTGTGTGGTGTGTTTTATCTCCATCAGCTGTGATGTCTGTCAGTAATAATCCTGTATATTTGGTCTGTGTTTAATCATGTTGTGTGGTGTGTTTTATCTCCATCAGCTGTGATGTCTGTCAGTAATAATCCTGTATATTTGGTCTTTATTTAATCATGTTGTGTGGTGTGTTTTATCTCCATCGGCTGTGATGTCTGTCAGTGATAATCCTGTATATTTGGTCTTTATTTAATCATGTTGTGTGGTGTGTTTTATCTCCATCAGCTGTGATGTCTGTCAGTAATAATCCTGTATATTTGGTCTTTATTTAATCATGTTGTGTGGTGTGTTTTATCTCCATCAGCTGTGATGTCTGTCAGTGATAGTCGTGTATACTTGTCTTTATTTAATCATGTTGTGTGGTGTGTTTTATCTCCATCAGCTGTGATGTCTGTCAGTGATAATCGTGTATACTTGTCTTTATTTAATCATGTTGTGTGGTGTGTTTTCTCACCTTCGGCTGTGGTGGAGCAGATGTTGTCCAGCAGGTCCATAATGAGGTCTAGGTCGACTCTCTCGTCATCAAAGCTGTGATGATAATGTTTGAGTAACTCCTGCTCCTCTGTACTCAGCTCGGCATTACTGCTTTGAACCAATGACTCGTCCAGGCTGAGACCTTGTAGAGGACTTATGCAGAAAACAATAACAAATAAATAAATATAAATGCAGTGCCTCATCTCTCTGTCATGGCACAGCTCAGTTCAGCCTTTTAGTCAAATGTGTGACTAACATAAACTCAGAGTGTGGTTTAATCTGTATTGAGTTCATCAGACGGTGTTCATGTCTCACTCACATAAATGATCTGAGGAGATCCATGGTGTCGGTCTGCTGGAAGTACTGAGCGAAGTCCAAGGCTGTCCTGAGTGGATAAAAACACTCAGAGTTCACCGTCATTCAGATATTAGAAAAAGACACTTCATCTTTGCTGGTTTAATTCAACATCATGTCCCTACAGAGTCTCCTACCATCCATTAGGTGCCTTCATGTTGAGGTCTGCTCCCATGTTCAGCAGCTGCTCCACCTGAGTGACGAAGCCCCGCCCAGCTGCCACCATCAGGGGGGTGGAGCCTGTCTCACTCTGGCGGTAATCCACTGAAACATACAAATAAATTATTATCAAAAGCGCACATCCTTTAGGTTAGGCCAAAGAGTACAACATCACAAGATTACTACAAAAAGTTTTTTCTTAAGTTTAACAAACGGGTTCATTTCAGGTTTTCATTTTGGAAAAAGGACGGAGGTCGAACAGAAATGACTGCAAATACAGAATTTAGGTCACACTGGAGTACGATGAGCTGCCCCAGGCCACCATTAAGTGATCGTGAGAGGGACTCCAAACACTGTGAGACTGTGGCAGCAGCTCTTCTGGTCATGAAGCTGCACATCTCTCTGTGTTTCATACTTTCACATCGATGGTGTCAGAGTTTGAGCCACAGCCGACTGTTCAGACATGAAGAGGTTTTTAAAGTGCAGCTCATGCATCAGAGACCACCTGAACTTCATTGATGAGATGAGCTCACTTAGACTATGCTGTGGAAAACTGGAAAGGAAGGTGGACATTTAGAGAATTTAGCTTTGCGGAAGTGAAATTTTGCTATATGGATCATCAGATTAATGAGATGATGAAATCATAATAGAACAAAACACATCCTTCGCTTCCAATTTAACCAAAAGCTTGGTTTGTAGGTTAATATTATAATTCTTAAATTCTTTCCAAATCTTTAAGGAATCCTGTGAGGTCTCAGTGCAAATCCACATGCACCAGCGTGACATCATGTTTAGACACACCCCTTTGCATAGCTCCTGTGTGGCTGATTTTCACCGGGCTGTGCACACCTCAAAAATTCTAACAGATGCAGACGAGAACAAGATGTTTGACTTTGAGGATCTGCAGCCGTCATGAGTTCATAAACAGACTGAAGATGTGTTTTTATGAATGTGTTCTCAGGTACAACACGAACATCTTCTGTCACTGTCCTCACGTTTGTCATACCCTTGGCTGGGACCATCTCTTCTCCCTTTGTCTCAAAAACACGAGTCACCACAACAGCTTCTCCTCAGGGTTCTCCATGTAGACAACTAGTTCACTAACTTCAGTTAAGCCATAAAATAACCCAGACTATCTGAAGATACTCCCCAAGGATGTTCTGGAGAGACGATGAGTCTGCAGATGTTTGTGTTGTGCAGAAAGCATGACTGAGCCTTGAGAAGGTTGCCGTCCTCATGGTGTGGAGTTTGCACTGGGAGCAGTCTGATCAATGACATACAGCAGGAGCAGGACACAGACAGCTGTCCCCTCAGAGTGGGCTTATCCAGATGCTCTGTTTCCTCACACAGACCAAGGATATGCTCATTAGGTTAATTGGTGCCTCTGAATTTCCTTTTGGTGTTTGTGTGAATGGTTGTCTGTCTCTATGTGTTAGTCTTGTGATTGGCTGGTGACCAGTCCAGGATGTAACACTCCTCTCACCCAAAGTGAGCTGGGATGGCTTCTGCCTTACTGTGGCCACGGTCACATGATGTTTTTTAATTCTGAATTAAGTATTCAGATCTAAATAATTCAGAATTAAAGTATTCTCCTTCATGTTTACATGGACAACATGTTTATTCACCTTTATTCAATTCCGCTTAAGGTCTAGGGGTTGAGAATGGTTCTGATTGGACTGAGGGCAGACGTGACGCATTTATGTCTACCGGAATAAAAACTTGGATGCTACGACTTTTAAAAGGTCTTCATTTTTATGCTTACGTCCATCCACTCTTTTCATTCCAAATCTTCTAAGGCTCTAATAAAATAAACTGTCTCGGCTCGAGTCCAGCGCTTGCTTCAGGCAGCCATCCTGTTCCCGTCAGCGTCCCGTGCGTCCTCCCCACAGGACAAGGGAACGAGCATGTGCAGAACGACCAAAATTAAATTAAATTAAAGCGGAACGATCATACACATGATCGAGGAATTATTCAATTCAGAATTTTTTTTTTTTAAAGGTTATTTTTTTGGGGCATTTTGTGCCTTTATTGACAGGAAAGAGAGACCGCTGATAGGCCTGTGAAAGGGAGTGAGAGAGAGTAGGGGAAGACACTCTGCAAACTGGCCACAGGCTGGAGTTGAACTCGGGCCGGCAGAAGAACGTATATGGGTCGTGCCTGGTTGCTTACCATGCCACCAAACCAGCACCCCTATTCTCTTCAGATTTAAAATCAGAAAAAAACAGCCACCTACTTGGGATTTAAGTTTAATTCAGAGTGGTCATTCATTCAGAATTAGGTGTTTACATGGTCATTTTAAATCTTTTTAGAGGATTTAAGTTTTATTCTGAATTAAAGGGGAATTAAAGCTCTCATGTAAACGTAGCCTTTCACTCCTAAGGGGGTAAAGTGGTGTGAATAATGGATGAGCTCTTGAACATGGTCCAAGCCCAGCATGCTTTGAGTCAACAGCAGAGTCCAGAGCCGTCTGATTGTTTATGCGTCGGAGGAATATCTTCAGTGTAACGGTGCTGGAGATGTTGAGCTGTCAGCAGGACCACCCGGGCAGACCACTGATCAGGATCATGTATGACAGACTTTTACATTCAAGAACATAAATGATTTATTTTGTATCTCTTGATTTTCAGCTGCAGGGTGATCATGTTGGGGTCGTGGCTGCTACCTGAACCGCCCACCCTTTACTATAACCCCTCTTTAACAGGGTTATCAAACATGAATATGTGACGGTGCACTGCGGGGTAAAATCTCCATACCATTGACGTTCTCATACAGGATGAGGTTAAACAGCTGAGTGAATGCTTCCTGATCTTCAAGGAGGAAGATTCTGGAGATACAGTCGTCCATCTCTCTCTGGATCCACAGCTCCACCTGTTCTCCATCCTGGAGAAAAAGACAAAATATGACTGATTATTTTAAATCATGGATCCCTGAGGCAGCAGGTCTGGATCCTCTGTGTTGGAGGCCAGGATCTTTTCTTATTTTCTTATTGTCCGTTCCAAAAGTAAGAACTGAGCAGGGAAAAAGGAAAAAAGGCTTTCAGGTTTGTGGCTCCACATGCTTGGAATGATCTACAAAAAGACCTGAAACTAAAAGATCTGGTGTCACTGGACACTTTTAAGACAATGTTGAGCAACTCGGAGTTGGACACATCTGGCTGCAGATGTTTTGACTGATACACTTCATCTTTCTCATGTGGACAACCCAAGCAAAATTGGCTGTCTGAAATTGTGACTTTTTCTTTCTTAATGTATTGAATTCTTGTTTTATGTGTTTGATGACTGCATGTGTTTGTGTAAAACTGTTGAATGTGCTGCTGTCTTGGCCAGGACACTCTCGCAAAAGAGATTTTTAACCTCAATGAGGTTTTCCTGGTTAAATAAAGGTTAAATTAAAAATAATGAATAAATAAAATGTTTGATTCAATAGGATTTCCTGATGGTAAATGGTCAATGTACTTGAGCTTAAAAAGCACTTTTTGACTGAACAGGTGACTGGCACACCTGCTCTATATCAGTGCTGAGCGTTCACACTGATCACACTGCAGCCTCGCAGTCTTTGGACGCTGCAGAGCGCCAGTTTTGACTGACCTGCTCAGACAAGGTAACCATCACCGCTCCACTCCGGTGAGCCTGATCCCTTACAGTGGAAATAAATCACTGAAGTGAATCAGGAGACTGTGGACCTGGATTTATTCGATGGACGAGGATGTGAGCCGGCCTGAGAGTCATGAGAGCAAACTTGAGGGCAGTTTTTGAACGTATTGCTCTCACACTTTGGATCCTGAGACATGATGTAGCTTCTGCTGCCTTTACATGGGAACTCCTGAGTACACTACTCTGAGTAAAAATACACTCACAGAGACTTGATGTGACACGAGGGCTGATCTCCATAACAACAGAAGCACACCATAATAACCTCAGGTTCACTCTTTAATCATAGTCATCTTTAAACTCTGCAGGCAATGGACACTTGCATCTGTTCTGCTTTGTTCTTTTCATCCACCAGGTTCAGGGATGGGCAACTGGGAGCCCTGGGGCCACATGCGGCCCTTCTCCTCATTAAGTGCAGCCCACTAGTCACTTTTAACCTTAATGTCCATGTCCTGGAGTGTTTGACTGCCTACCAGTGTTAATTTTGACAGCACTTTTTAATTTAGTTTTAGTTTCAGTTTTTTGCCTAAAATATCTTTTAGTTTTAGGCCACATTTACACGACAACGTTTTCACCAGAAACGGAAAGGTTTTCCTTTGTGTTTTCAAAAACGATCAGCGTCCACATGGAGATGCCAGACTGAAAACGCTGTAGCGTGCATGCAAGGCCAGTAGATGGTGATGTGGGTTTGTTGAGAAACAGCTGTGTTACAACACACGTAAAAAGAAGAAAAACTTTTCACAAACAGAAATGGTGAGTGGACGTACAAAGACGCAGGAGTTTCTTGTCTGGACAACAAATCTGTCTGAATAGTTTTGACTGGATAACAAACAGAGCACTGTAAGCAGCACACATGTTGCTCGGTCGACAGCCAAAGCTGTTGATGTTCCCGGTATGCGTGCGCAGCCTTCATGTGAAAGAGTACTGCACATGCGGTGACGTGAATCCCATCTACATGGAGCCTCACACCGATACGTTTTCAAAACTCTCCAATCTGGACACTGGTTTCAAAAGTTTGCGGATTCAGGCACTCCGGGCAACATTCTCATGTAAACAGGCGGCGAAAACGCAATGAAAACTCTCCGTTTTCAGCCGAAAACGGAATCGTGTAAACAGGCCCTTAGTCATAATTTAGTCATCTTAATTGTTTTAATTTTAGTCTAGTTTTAATTGATGGAATTTCACAACATCTTAGTCGACGAAATCTACTGTAAAATTAGTCGACTAAAATATAAAGTGTTGAGTGTAAGGCATTTTTTATGTTTCCTTGAATTTCTGAAGTCATGTTTTACACTTGGGTCTCACCACCATGAAGCTAAGGCTGTTGTGATTGGATGTCCCTCTTAACTCATCCAACCTTTCCAAACAACCAAAGTAGCTGTGATTAGATATATTCCTAACTTGTCCCCACTTTCTACATGACAAAATCAGGTCTGATTGGATTAAGTCACTGTCAAACATTTTAGTCTAATTTTTATTTGTTGACGAAAATGTCAGTTAATTTAGTTTTAGTTTATGTCCATGTGCACTTGTTTTTTTTGTTATAGTCTAGTTTTCATCAGGGGAGAAAGGTTGTTGACGAAAACTATGACGAAAATAATTAGTTAACAAAATTAACACTGCTGCCTACATAATGCCTCTGGTATATAATCAAGGACTTGATTGAAGTTGAATAAATATGTAAACCGTGGTCTCTGTTGAGGATCAGACACAGCTCGTCTTCCCTCCACTTTGGAAACACTCTGATCTGAGGGGGCGGAGCTACAGTAGACTATGATAATGAGCTATGCACTGATTGGCTCATTATTGTGTTTTTTAAAAAATATTTCTATGAAAAAATACCCAGATAAATATCAAATATCATGATTCGGCTAAAAAATATTGACATATGGTTTTTTGTGCATATTGCCCCACCCTACACTTAAACGCAGTTTAGAGTCACCAGTTAACCTAACCAGCATGTTCTTGGTCTGTGGGTTGAGGCCAGAGTACCTGGATAAACTCACACATGCACCAGGAGAACATGTAAACTCTACACAGAGAGGACCTGACTGACTCAGGAAGTGAACCAGCGACCTTCTTGCTGTAGTGCGGCGTGCAGGTCAGGGTGAGGGTTCTTGATTTACCTCCTGAGCAGCGGCGGCGTCTCCTCGGTCCTGTGGTTTGCTGTGAGCTGCAGGCTGAGGACGCGCCCTCGCTCCGTCTCCAGGTGAGCTGTTCTCCACGGCCTTACACCACTCAGACAGCTGCCTCTGGTTCTGCTCCTCTGAGGAGCACAAGGCGGAGTTGATCAGCGTCCAGGACGATGTTAATCATTATTAAATGGAGAGTAAAATCCTCTTACCCCTCTGAGTGTCCTCTTCGTATTTCATCATGTCACCAGTGCTAAAGCCCGTCAGCCTCAGAACGTCCTCCAGGAACAGCTCCTGCACCTCAAACTGCCTGCCTTTCACTGGAATAATGACATTTATCATAAATTACAATGGTAACACTGTTTTCACAGCACTCTGGGTCAGTTTACAGAGCAGTGAGGGGATAAAATTTGGAGAAAATAAAGAAACAGCAGATCCAGTAAGAACAAAGAATAAATATGACATTCTGTAATCTGAGCAAATGAAGCTCCAGATGTCTGAGAAGAGGAAGACTCAGAAGTCTGGCGGCTCTCACACTGGTGAGCCTTGGAACGTCCTCAAACTTGTGTAATAATAATAAATGAGTTTTAAAGTCACTCCTTCAGACTTAACTTTATTTATTTTTTGCTTAAAACTGCAAATTCAGTCACTCAAAAAGGATCCCCTATGTTAAATTTCTTTTGTTTGCTCCTGTACTCGTCTCTGGCTCTTGTCTTGTAGGTGGCCTGGGACCCTTGGTGTAGATGGCCTGCTGCTGTGGAGTTACAAAGGCTCAATAACTACAATTATTTTTCCTTTCCTTTAGCTCCATTCCATTATCATTACAGTTCCTGATATTAACTTCAGACCTTGACAAACAATCATGGATGACCTGCTGCTGTGGACCTGCTTGACTCCATGTGCTCTATCCCGCATCAACCGTCAACAGAAATGACATCAATTAACATAAATTCATACTTTTAGACCAGTTAAACCCATTTTAATGACAGTTCAACTAGATGCTGCTATATTAAA
Source organism: Cetoscarus ocellatus (assembly GCA_037902135.1). Lineage (NCBI taxonomy): Eukaryota > Metazoa > Chordata > Actinopteri > Labriformes > Labridae > Cetoscarus > Cetoscarus ocellatus. Next base: position 238,026 of record JBAMNC010001669.1, on the reverse strand, counting down.
TCAACATCAGTCCTCTCCAGATTATAATCATTATATTAGATTGATCTCTTTATCCAAGGTTGTTATTGAATAAATACCTTTATAACCATACAGACAAGAGGACCCTCTTGAAAATGAGATGCCAAATCCCAATGGACTAACCTCAGATAAATATATAATCAGCAGAGACAAATGTGATGAGGACAGATTTATGATCTGGGCATCCATGGGTTTGTCTCCATCAAAAATTCTTATTTTCAGTCCCTTTGCCTTTGCCTGGATGGAGGGACATGTGATCATAAGGGTCAGGAGTATCTGTGTAGATCACCCTGGGATTTTCTTGGAATCACCAGGGTGCATGTGTAAAAGGGGATTTAACGTTCAGTCCACTGAACATCTGTACAAACAAAGACAAAGCCTCACGTTTGATGACGGGACAGTTCCCAAAGTAGCTGACAAACAGATCAAGGTCCAGAGCGGCACTGGACAGGATGAGTTTAAGCCTGGGGATCTTCTTCAGGACATCTCTCATCTTGATGAGCAGGAAGTCCGCCAGACCGTCTCGCTCGTGGACCTCGTCCTGGAGAAACGCAGCAGACATGTTTCAGAATCAAATGTGTTTGAAGCTCTCAAACCCTGAGCGTGCACTCTGCTCACCACGATGACGTGTGTGACCGTGGCCAGGCTGGAGTCTCCAGCCATCAGAATCCTGAGGAACATCCCGCTGGTGCAGAAGGTCAGACATGTCCTTGGAGACACTCTGAGGGGGACAGAGAGAGAACCAAGGGTCTGAACACGTGATGAAGCTGCTGGAAGAGGCTCATCATTATAATACTGCCAAATAAAGACATGACAGAGTGACGACGTGCATCTGCGTGGAATGGCAGAAAAACATCAATGTTCTGTTGGTTCCACTCGTGACTGCGTGACATGGCAAAATCTACAAATTATTTTTAAAAATCAATGTTACCTATTATTTCTAGTTAGAAAGTTATGTCAATCATTTAATCATACTTACCACATGTTAACATGTTTAAGACTTTTAAAGATCAATTTAAGACATTTTAATGCCAATTAAGGCCTTATTTTGAGACTAATGAATTTAATGCCTTTTAAGATTTTTTAAGGATCCGAGGGAACCCTGTAATGATGTTAAAGGTGTTTCAGGTGTTTACCTGCTCTACCGTCTGATGTTACAGTCATGTCAACGATGTTAAAGGTGTTTCAGGTGTGTACCTGCTCTACGGTCTGATGTTACAGTCACGTTAATGATGTTAAAGGTGTTTCAGGTGTGTACCTGCTCTACAGTCTGATGTTTCAGTCACGTTAATGATGTTAAAGGTGTTTCAGGTGTGTACCTGCTCTACGGTCTGATGTTACAGTCATGTCAACGATGTTAAAGGTGTTTCAGGTGTGTACCCGCTCTACGGTCTGATGTTACAGTCACGTTCATGATTTTAAAGGTGTTTCAGGTGTGTACCTGCTCTACAGTCTGATGTTACAGTCACGTTAATGATGTTAAAGGTGTTTCAGGTGTGTATTTGCTCTACGGTCTGATGTTACAGTCACGTTAATGATGTTAAAGGTGTTTCAGGTGTGTACCTGCTCTATCGTCTGATGTTACAGTCACGTTAATGATGTTAAAGGTGTTTCAGGGGTGTACCTGCTCTACCATCTGATGATACAGTCATGTCAACGATGTTAAAGGTGTTTCAGGTGTGTACCTGCTCTACAGTCTGATGTTACAGTCACGTTAATGATTTTAAAGGTGTTTCAGGTGTTTACCTGCTCTACCGTCTGATGTTACAGTCACGTTAATGATGTTAAAGGTGTTTCAGGTGTGTATTTGCTCTACGGTCTGATGTTACAGTAACGTTCATGATTTTAAAGGTGTTTCAGTTGTGTACCTGCTCTACAGTCTGATGTTACAGTCATGTCAACGATGTTAAAGGTGTTTCAGGTGTGTACCTGCTCTACAGTCTGATGTTACAGTAACGTTCATGATTTTAAAGGTGTTTCAGGTGTGTACCTGCTCTACAGTCTGATGTTACAGTCATGTCAACGATGTTAAAGGTGTTTCAGGTGTGTACCTGCTCTACGGTCTGATGTTACAGTCACGTTAATGATGTTAAAGGTGTTTCAGGTGTTTACCTGCTCTACAGTCTGATGTTACAGTCACGTTAATGATGTTAAAGGTGTTTCAGGTGTGTATTTGCTCTAAGGTCTGATGTTACAGTAACGTTCATGATGTTAAAGGTGTTTCAGGTGTGTACCTGCTCTACGGTCTGATGTTACAGTCACGTTAATGATGTTAAAGGTGTTTCAGGGGTGTACCTGCTCTACGGTCTGATGATACAGTCATGTCAACGATGTTAAAGGTGTTTCAGGTGTGTACCTGCTCTACAGTCTGATGTTACAGTCACGTTAATGATGTTAAAGGTGTTTCAGGTGTGTATTCGCTCTACGGTCTGATGTTACAGTAACGTTCATGATTTTAAAGGTGTTTCAGTTGTGTACCTGCTCTACCGTCTGATGTTACAGTCATGTCAACGATGTTAAAGGTGTTTCAGGTGTGTACCTGCTCTACAGTCTGATGTTACAGTAACGTTCATGATTTTAAAGGTGTTTCAGGTGTGTACCTGCTCTACCGTCTGATGTTACAGTCATGTCAATGATGTTAAAGGTGTTTCAGGTGTGTACCTGCTCTACGGTCTGATGTTACAGTCACGTTAATGATGTTAAAGGTGTTTCAGGTGTGTATTTGCTCTACGGTCTGATGTTACAGTAACGTTCATGATTTTAAAGGTGTTTCAGGTGTGTACCTGCTCTACAGTCTGATGTTACAGTCACGTTAATGATGTTAAAGGTGTTTCAGGTGTGTACCTGCTCTACCGTCTGATGTTACAGTCATGTCAACGATGTTAAAGGTGTTTCAGGTGTGTACCTGCTCTACGGTCTGATGTTACAGTCACGTTAATGATTTTAAAGGTGTTTCAGGTGTGTACCTGCTCTACAGTCTGATGTTTCAGTCACGTTAATGATGTTAAAGGTGTTTCAGGTGTGTACCTGCTCTACAGTCTGATGTTACAGTCACGTTAATGATGTTAAAGGTGTTTCAGGTGTTTACCTGCTCTACAGTCTGATGTTTCAGTCATGTCAACGATGTTAGAGGTGTTTCAGGTGTTTACCTGCTCTACAGTCTGATGTTACAGTCATGTCAACGATGTTAAAGGTGTTTCAGGTGTTTACCTGCTCTACAGTCTGATGTTTCAGTCACGTTAATGATGTTAAAGGTGTTTCAGGTGTGTACCTGCTCTACAGTCTGATGTTACAGTCACGTTAATGATTTTAAAGGTGTTTTAGTTGTGTACCTGCTCTACAGTCTGATGTTTCAGTCACGTTAATGATGTTAAAGGTGTTTCAGGTGTGTACCTGCTCTACGGTCTGATGTTACAGTCACGTTAATGACGTTAAAGGTGTTTCAGGTGTGTACCTGCTCTACGGTCTGATGTTACAGTCACGTTAATGATTTTAAAGGTGTTTCAGGTGTGTACCTGCTCTACGGTCTGATGTTTCAGTCACGTTAATGATGTTAAAGGTGTTTCAGGTGTGTACCTGCTCTACGGTCTGATGTTACAGTCACGTTAATGACGTTAAAGGTGTTTCAGGTGTGTACCTGCTCTACAGTCTGATGTTACAGTCACGTTAATGATGTTAAAGGTGTTTCAGGTGTGTACCTGCTCTACAGTCTGATGTTACAGTCACGTTCATGATTTTAAAGGTGTTTCAGGTGTGTACCTGCTCTACGGTCTGATGTTACAGTCACGTTAATGATGTTAAAGGTGTTTCAGGTGTGTACCTGCTCTACCGTCTGATGATACAGTCACGTTAATGATGTTAAAGGTGTTTCAGGTGTGTACCTGCTCTACCGTCTGATGATACAGTCACGTTAATGATGTTAAAGGTGTTTCAGGTGTGTATTTGCTCTACGGTCTGATGTTACAGTAACGTTCATGATTTTAAAGGTGTTTCAGGGGTGTACCTGCTCTCCAGTCTGATCTGGTATCCGATCGTCTCGCCGACGCTCTCACCTCGCTCTGCAGCGACCCTCTCAGCCACGGCAATGGCAGCAAGTCGGCGAGGTTGAGTGCAGAACATCCTGCAGGGCTCCTCCATCCTGTGGCACTCATCCAGAATAAACTGAGGGATCTGATGAGGAAATATTGAAACAGACTGATCATCTTTAAAACATTTAGATACCCCTGATGTGAAGTCTTAGAGAGGATGCATTACATCAGCTGTCCACATCAAATACATGATTTAATTAATATCAGTAAATATCATCAGTATTTAAATGTTTTCTTTTTGCAGGTTTAATACTTGAAGAAACAAGAGTTAACTGGTGATGCTCATATGAGAGGGTATTCTCTGATTCTGATTGGTTGATCAGCGAACCAATCAGAGAGCCAACAATTGATCAATTTAAGCCATAATAACATGAATTGTATCTGATAACATCACCAACCTTGCCTTAAAGACTGAGGGGGTATCAAAAACAAAAAAAGGTTTCATTAAAATTATAGTTTTACTGGAATCATAACAAAGTTTATAGTTACACTTTCGTGACAGTCTCACCTGCGTGGTTTTCCCGGAGCCGGTCTCTCCCAGCACCAGCAGCACCCTGTGGTCTCTGATGAGCTGCAGGATCTCGTCCTGGCGTTCGTGGACAGGGAGCGAGCGTCTGAAGGCATCCAGCTCCGATGGACTCCTCCTACGAGGCACGGTGGGGATCCCGTTACATAAACGGACGTTCCCTCGGTTCCTGCCACAGCCGCCGTCTGAGGAGAGACGATATTAATCACGTAGAGGTAGTGTTGGGCGATACGGCCCAAAAATAACAAAGTGATGTCACAGATCCTCAGGTGAATTCTTCGATATGATCTTCATTAAAAATAATTCAAATTTATATCTTTTTAAGGTCACAGCAACAAAAACAACATTCCTGACCCACTATGGGATAAATTATTAATCAATAACTGCAGACAAACTACTATACACGGTCTCAGCCAGGGGCGGGCAACTGGTGAAAGTCAGAAACCAGGGAGCGAGAGTGGAGAGTGACATACAGGAAAGGAGCCATGGGCTGATCTAAACCTGACTGTCTGCAACAAGAACAACAGACATGAAATGTGGACGAATGCCACAGTGCAGCAGAGACAGTGAGGAGAGCTTACTGCTGATTTTTGGTCAATAAAAACAATGAATGGTCCAAATCTGGGGATTTAATTCAGACTAAACATTTGAAGGTATTATCTCGTGGTCAAAAAGCAAGAAAGCTGTTGATGGTTTTTACTCTAAACTTCCATTTTAACGAGCTTTAGGAATGACGACCATATTTCCATTCTAATAAACATCAGCCTAAACCGTCCTGACATCAACATTTCCTTTGAAGATTTGATCAGTGGATGCCAAATCCCCCCATGTTGCCCCCTCCTCATGTCCAGGGTAAAATGTTTCGACAGAGACTGACCGCTCTCTAATGGAGACATGCTGCCCTGTCCCCCTGGCAGCAGCTCCATGCGCTCCTTCTTGTTGAGCTGAACCATCTGCAGCAGGACGCGGATGTGGTACAGGGAGCTGTGGGTGACAGCGAGCGGCATGGTGAGCCGAGGTTTATCTGAGCAGTTCTTCTTCGAGACGGTGAGGAACCGCCTCAGTTTTTTCCTGAAACACAGAGACATGGATAACACTCACAAGGGTTTACTAATGCAGCATTAAAATAATATCCCATCATCCTGTGTTAACTCTGATGCTGTTTTAACGTTTAATCTCAGAGTGACTCTCTTCTGCTAACCCACTGCTGTTACTGATCATGGTACAGGACCTTTAACCTCTCTCAGAGAGGATGCTCACCCTCTGCTCTTGGAGATGTACCCCAGGGATCGAGCCACTCGGTGGACGAACGCTCGCTCTGTGCTCGACAGGCAGTTGGGAAACTCCAACTCTGCTCCATCAGACAGAGGAAACATGAATGAACAAATCATCTGAACAAACATCAGACAGGACGATCTGACGAGACACACATCAATAATGGACAATATCTGGATAGTCCATACAATATCAACATAAATATGCCAGATTAGCACAAAGCTACTTTTCAGGGTGAAACATGAAACCAGAGACACAGACATGAAAATGAAAACAAACAATAACAGAAACAGTTAGAGGCTGGTTAAGTTTACCCTACGATGCAAAAATCGACAATAATACAATCTAAAACATTAAAAGTGCATCAAGTCGAAATAAACATTTTGAAAATGCATGTTTGAAGGTACCAGAGTTAAAGTGCTGCAGCGAGCAGACAGAGAATAAGTCAAAGAAACAGACAACATGACAACAGCAAAAGCAGATTCACATCGGAGGTCAGCCAACATGAGGATGCATGTGGGGAAATAAACAACTCATGAAAGATGGAAAAAAAGATGAAACATGTTCAGCATGTGAAATAGCACAGTAATCTTTGAATCTCCATTATTCAGTTCCTGTAACCGTGGGAGGCAGTTACTGTGTATATGCTTTATACTGCAATCCTCATTTGTCTGACAGTTCATTGACTCCTACGACCTATGAAACTTATTTATATATATATATATATATATATATATACATGCCTAGTGCCTACTGTCCAAGCCTGTGGGGGCAGTGCTATGATCTGGGGCTGCTGCAGTTGGTCAGGTCTAGGTTCAGCAACATTATGGCCCAAAGAATGAGGTCAGCTGACTACCTGAATATACTGAATGACCAGGTTATTCCATCAATGGATTTCTTCTTCCCTAATGGCACGGGCATATTCCAAGATGACAATGCCAGGATTCATGGGGCTCAAAATGTGAAAGAGTGGTTCAGGGAGCATGAGACATCATTTTCACACATGGATTGGCCACCACAGAGTCCAGACCTTAACCTCATTGAGAATCTTTGGGATGTGCTGGAGAAGGCTTTGTGCAGTGGTCAGACTCTCCCATCATCAATACAAGATCTTGGTGAAAAATTAATGCAACACTGGATGGAAATAAATCTTGTGACATTGCAGAAGCTTATGGAAAGAATGCCACAGCAAATGTGTGCTGTAATCAAAGCTAAAGGTGGTCCAACGAATATTAGGGTGTGTGACCTTTTTTGGCCAGGCAGTGTATACTAAAACAGCCGTTACCTCTGTCATCACTCTCCGCGAACTTCTTCATAGCGATGTTCACGGTGAGCTTCACCACCTCATCGACGTGGATGTCCTCCAGCCTGCTGGAGCTTGACCCTTTGTTTGATGACTTCTTCTTCCTGTGTGACGCCAAGCTGGAGTGAGCCATGATGCTGCAAAAACACAACAATACACACAGATTATCTCAGGGCTTCACAAACTGATCCGACAGAGACCCCCAACATAACAGCTCCAGATGTTCAGGACCCTCACTATTCCTGGACCTTCATAAAACTGGCATGAGGACACAAAGACACACGTGTTACAGGTCTTAAGAGACCACAAACAGACCATAACAAACGTGATAATGTTTGAATGAATGATCATTCCTAAACAACGCTCTGCTAGGGCTGCTCCAATACGGCAAAAATTAAGAATGCGATATTTGATCTTTGCTGATAGCTGATATTTCCAAACTTATAATCGTATAATCCCTAATACAGATATTTATACAGATATTCATAGAGATAATTAAATCGATAATTATACAGATATGTATACCGATAATTCCTTCAAGAGTTTAGAGCCTCCTCTTTGCTTAAACTCACCTGTTCCTTCATTGTAACAGATTTAAAACAACATTTTATTTTTTAATGAATGATCCTGCGGATTTATAAAAGTGGGCATTTAGTGATGATGAGGTAAAACATTATGGTGCATTTGTACATTCTGACAATATTATAGACTATATGTACAGACAGAATATCAGCTGTTAATATCTGCCAAAAATGTTCAGATCTACAGATAATGATAGTTAACTTTGAAAACAATTACATGCCATTACGGATACTGCTCCACTAATATCGTGCATCAAACAAAAACATATATCAAAAATCATAATCATTATTATTTTACATAATGTGTATATGGGTACATTTATGTGTGTATGGGAATACTTATGTCTTTGTGTAAATAAAAGTGTATGTTTATATTTGTGCGTATATGTATGAATTTTAATGTAATATTATTTTGTCTCCTCTCTGATGTTCTTGAGAACTCTCTCAGTATCTCCTGATGTCTTCTATGATGATGGCGTCAGTAAAGTGCCAATTTCAGCGCGCATAAAAACCATAACCGCGAGCATAAGGACCACTCTCTGCGCGCTCGCCATCACTCTCAGCGCCTGCACTCTCTGTGCCTTCTACAAGGCAGAGTACGGTGGGTCATCATAGTGGCAGAACTTGGGTAAAGTTAGAAAGATACATTACATAAAGATACATTTATGTGTACTGTGTTATTTAAGACCTCAAATCTCTTTATGGTAAAGTTTAATACATTTTGTTTCACCACATTCCTTCACTGTGGTAACTTGCCGGCGGTTCCCTAAGCTGTCGAGCCATCACCCACAGCACACTGAAACAGACTGAAGTTGTCTGGCTCAGAGGACAGCTCGTTTTGAAGAAAATGAGGTTGTAGCTCAAAGTCTTCATGACAGAGATTAAAAAGAGGGGTCGGGTTTGTAACTACGTTGTTTCATTGATGAGTTATTGACCCGGAAAGTCAGAATCTGTGAATATCTTTCTAACTTTACCCAAATTCTGCAGGCATGATGACCCACCTAGCACGTAGTTTGTCAAGCCTTTTTAACATTTAATGGCCAAACTAGATATCCGTTGCTGGTATCTGTAATTGCGTTCTTCCGAGTCAAAAATAATTTTTTACATATCCACTTCAGGCAGCACAGTGACACAGCAGGTAGTGCACATGGCTCACAGCAAGAAGGTCGCCGGTTTGATTCCCGAATCGGGCAGGGCCTTTCTGTGTGAAGTTTGCAAGTTCTTCCCGTGCATGCATGGGTTCTCTCCGGGCACTCCGGCTTCCCTCCCACAGAACAAAAACATGCTCATTAGGTGAGTGGTGACTCTAATACCGCTTTCACACTAAAATCCGCTGCTTTTTTCAACGCTGGTTAACCCGCGAGGGACTCCTTTACCACTGCCAGCAGACCTGGGTCTACTCAGCAGCAGACGAGCTGCGTGGCTGTTTTTTTTCCTCTGGCACATCAAGCTGATGTCATCACGTTGATGACGTCATCGGCGCAACAAAACACGACCACGTAAACAATGGAAAAGCATGGACGCCATGGACACGGATTTCTGTACTTTGTACTTCTGTCCCTCTTTAAAAATGCACAAACTCGGCGCTGATGATGCAAAGGCGGAGGGAATTTGTTGCTGAGATGGCAAAGAGTCACGTAAGTTACAGACAGAGGGGACGGGCGCGATGTTATGCCGTGAGCTTGTAACGCTGACGTCATCCGTAACTTAGCAGCTTGACCCGGGTGTGATGTTCATCCATGGCCGGTCGGAGACGAGCCGATAAAAACCCATGTCGCTTGCAGGGTAAGTCGACCCAGGTCGAAATGCCGAGTAGACCCTTTCAAACTGTGGACAGCTCCGTTTGTTGGAGGATTTACACAGGTTTTTTGGCCAGTCTGAAAGGGGTATTAATTGCCCTTAAGTATGAGTGTGAGCATGAATGGTTGTCTGTCTCTCTATGTTGCCCTGCAATCGGCTGGTGACTGGTTCAGGGTGTACCCCGCCTCTCACCCGTTGACAGCTGGCATAGGCTCCAGCCCTCCCATGACCCCGAAAGGGAAGAGTGGTATAGAAAATTAATGAATGAAAGATATCCAACTCCTTCCTATCCACAGTTGTCATGCCAGATATCCACAAAGACAATCTTCCTAGGACAAATGACATCACTTTTGCTGTTCACGTGTCAGGGGTTTTTTCATTACAGATATCTCCAATTCAGTTGGCGATATCTGCAAAATGATTACGGAAAGGTTGGCACAGTGGCGCAGCAGGTAGTGCACGTGCCTTACAGCAAGAAGGTCGCCAGTTCGATTCCCAGGTCAGGCAGGGCCTTTCATTCTGGCTTCCTCCCACAGAACAAAAACATGCTCATTAGGTTGACTGGTGACTCCAAATTGCCCCTCGGTACGTATGAGTGTGAGTGTGAAGGGTTGTCTGTCTCTCTATGTGGACCTGCGATCGACTGGCGACCGGTTCAGGGTGTACCCCACCTCTCGCCCGATGACAGCTGGGACAGACTCCAGCTCCCCCGTGACCCCGAAAAGGATGAGTGGTATAGAAAATGAATGAATTACGGATATCTGCAACTAAATTAAGACTAATCAAAATTCTACTTTGAGATATCTTCAATCCTTCTCAATTCCAGATATCTACATGTCCCTTTTTAGACATCTTTAATTAAGTTTTAACTAGTCAGACTGTTCTTGTAGATATCTCAAACTGAAATTACAAATAGTCATAATTTGATTGTAGATATCTATAATTTATAGATATCTTAAAATGAATTTTGATTGGAGATATCTGAAACTGGAGATATATGTAATTACAACTGTATAGTCAGAATGTACTTACAGATATCTTTATTGACAGTTTTGACTAGCCAAAATTACTTTGCATTGACATTGTTTTTCCTGCCTCCCTGGAGCCGTAGACGGATTTTCGCTTGATTTCAAGTATGTCAGAGTAGGCTCAACTCTTCCACCAACTTTATAATTCTGCAGCCTGTGCTCGACAGGAGATGGCAGGGAGAGGCGGAGAAAGTATACTCTCAACAAGACAGCTATGTTGCCGATGATGTGTCATCATGACGTTTGAGATATCTTCAGCTTCCATTCTGCCTAGTCAAAGCTAAACTACAGATCTCTGCAATTGTCATGAAAATGTGTGACGCGTTTAATGTCGTTTTCTGTAATTCAGTTTTGACTAGGCAAAACTGAATTACAGAAATCTCTATCTGTAGCTGTGAAAATGACATATAGAGATCTTCAATGAAAATTCAAGCAATTCAAATGCTACCACGACTGGTACTAGTGACTTTGTTGATATCTGCAATGTTGATTCCGGCTAGTAAAATTTAGCCATTAAATGTGAAAAGGGCTTGCCATACATGTAAATGGCACATGGTTAGGGTTATTCAAGCGCGAGAGCTGAATATGGTTTTAATGCGCGCTGAAATTGGCACTTTACTGACGCCATACATGTTCTTCAAAAATATAATTTAAGTATTCAAAGTATGAATAAAAGGTCTGGTCTTATTCTCTTTAATGTGACCACACCATCTCTGAATGATCTCCTCACCGAACTGCAGTTTTATGACAAAACTAATCCACTTTTATGACTTTAAATCCTGTCCGAACACATGTGACAATTTACGGATGAAACTCACATCTCCATCAGAACATGCAGTATAGAAATAGCGAAATATTGATCTGAGTATCTGTTATCGGTCTGTTACCGGTCCTTTAACTCTTCGTCTCATTTCACTGATAATGAAACTAAGCTAACCTAGCTTACAATGCTCATACATGCTGATTGTTATAGATTACGTGCTGACGTCTTCACGTTCATAACTTCATTAAACTATACCTGGTTACTACCTAATCGTCTTAATTCACGTAATAGTCAGACTTTACCTGGCCAACAGCAGACCTCCAGCACATTCAAACCAGCATCACCCGGGCACTTTAATAGAGGGACGACACTCTGCCGGTTTGCGCATGCGCACTCTTGTTTTGGCGCGATGACGTCAACATCCGGTGTGACTCCTTCAGAGTAAACCTGTTTACGTTTCAAATTAAAGAAACAATAATATAAATGTTTCAGGGCAGGGAATGCCAGGGAATCCCATAAAGACTCTAAATTACATTAGAAAACTAAACACAAAGTAAATATTAAAGTTTGTAATGAAAGATTTCAGATTAGTTCATAAAATTGCACCCAAAGACCCTGCAGTCGTTAGGGCAGCTTTGATACACCTGTAATCTCACATTTTTATATTTATTAATAATGATCTCTAAGTCCTAGTATCTGGTTCATTTTTGTGGTTAACAGAGCTTTTTGTGGTTAACAGAGCTCATATTACACCTATTTTAAAGTTTTTACACTGGCTGTCTGTTAGTTATCGCATTGATTTTAAAATTCTTTCACTAGTTTATAAAACTCTACATGGCCTAGATGGCACCAGATTACCTCTCAGAGATGGTTTTAGTTTATAAACCAGGACGACCTCTCAGATCCTCTGATTCCTCTCTCTTAGTTTTTCCACAGTGCAGAACAAAAACATTTGGTGATGCTGCTTTTAGCTGTTACGCTCCAAAACTGTGGAACAAACTACCAAAGGGTCTGAGACAAGCTGCAAATGTAGAAATTTTTAGACGCAATCTAAGAGCTCATTTATTCAGCCTGGCTTTTATGTAGAACTTTATAATTTTAATGACTATTATAATTATTTATTACTGAGTAGCAATTCTTATCTTATCTTTTTACTAAATTTTAGTTTAATATTTTAATGTCTGATGTTTTATGTTTTATTCCATTTTTAATATTTGCTGAGATAATTTTCATCTTCTTACATTTTATCATTTTAGGTTAAATTTTAATCTTTTAACATGTTTTTTATTTATTTGTTTTAAATGTATTGTTAGCGTTTTGTCTGATGTTTCTTGGTTTTATTGCTTTGCTTTTTCTCGTATCCATTCTTCTAAATTTTATTATTTATTTTACTTTAGCTTCTGTGGCGTGCATTAGTCTCCAAATCCTCTTGACATCCTACCAATTTTTCATTAAAACTACAGTAGAATAGTACTTAGTAGATGGACCTCTGCTGAGTGTTAATTTGCTGAGTGGTTGAAAGAAAAAGATTATCATTATTTATGTATGTGTGTATGTATGTGTGCATATGTATATATGTGTATGTGTATATGTATATATGTGTATATATACATACATATATTTATGTCTTGTCAATCTTTTTGTTTTGATGTAAAGCACTTTGAGTTGCAAGTCAATTTGTATGAACTGTGCTATATAAATAAACTTTGATTGATTGATTGATAATTGGTTGAATTTGCTCCTATTTAAGAATAATTTTAAAATGCATGTAAAAAGGTAAAAGTTATTAATACACATAAAATTGTTAAATAAGATATTCACTCCAACACAACTTATCAAATGAACCATTATTATCTACATACAAGCTTACTTAGTATGCTTGATTTATTATCAGTACCAAACCCATATCAGCAGATATTGACATACTTGCTGATATTTACAACTAATATATTAGCCATATATAAGTCACGTATCAACAATATCATCAAAATGCTCAAATGTACAATGATGATCCACCTCATCATCAGTGCATGGGTGCATTTAAAATCAAAGTTTCATTCATTAAGAGTTAAATGATGTTTTCTTATTTCTGTTCCTCACACAGACTCTTGCACTGAAAGTTACAAGTCAGTTTTCATAAAGTAAAGACTTTATGCTGTTGACGAAAAATATCGGTATCAGTGATGAGTTCAGAAATATCAGAAATCTGCAGAAATCTAATATTGTGCATTCATACTTTACATGACCAAACATTTCTGATTGTGTCTTTGTGATCATATCATAGAATAAACTCAAGATGAAACATTTAAGAGCCGATTTCTCTCTGACGTTTATCTTTGTTTATATAATAATCTAAAGTCTGAATTGAATTGAATTGATTTTGTTCATTTCTAAATTATGTGATAATAAAGGTATATATCATATATATGATCTTAATGAATCATGACTACAATCCAGTAATAATTATGATTTTGATGGGGTAGGGGGTGGAGCTTATCACCCTATCCCAGATGACACAGGGCCACATAGAGGGACAGACAACTATTCATGCTCACACTCATACCTAAGGGCAATTTAGAGTCACTAATTCACCTAATGAGCATGTTTTTGGTCTGTGGGAGGAAGCTGGAGTACCTGGATAAAGCCACACAGGCACTGGGAGAACATGTGATCTCTGCACTGAAAGGACCTGACCAACACAGGGGTTAAACCAGCAGCTTTCCCTATGCGAAGCATATATGCACTTTTTAAAACAAATCAAAAGACTCAATATTGTTAAAAAATCAAATAAGGCCAAATCTTCAAATTTAACCCAAAATAAGAGCCTTTCTTGATATACAGTTAACACGACTTACATGGTGATGACTTAAGAGACCAAAGTTTTAAGTGAAAAACAACTTTATTCATATTCACATTTAAGGTCAAAGTAACACAAAGGCAAAGAGAACCAACTGCGCATCAGTACAAAGATCAATAATCAATAACCAGTGAAATTCTTCAAAATAACAAATGTGTGCGTGAAACTAAGAAAACGTGAACTATCAGGCGGTTAAATAAACCAGAGTAACGTTCATTACGATTTCTAAAAGGATCTCTGCTTGTTTTTATGCTCTGGTTTATTCACTTAAATTCACAGGCAGCTACATCTTCATTGAGTCAGCAGGGATCATGATTATAACGACCAATCAACAGGCTGCAGTGCAGCTGGCTCTGCCCCTTCAGGCCAAATAGGTACGCCTGATAATTCATTAGCAAGATTACAAAAATATGGATGTACATATCGGTTTTTCTGACACCTTTCCATTTTGTGATGACAAACTTTCAAACAGTCGACGGGAACATCCAAACTGTAAATCAGGCATCTTATGACCTGTGGATAAAATCTGGAGTCTTCTGGAGATCAAATTGTTTATCAGGAAAGTTTTGAACTCTTAAGTTTGATTTATGGTAGGGCAGGGGGAATCTGATCCTTCTTTTATTTGTTAAAATCTATATTTAAGTGTGAACACTAACATTTATTTACTGGCCCATTTCATATATCACAGCAGAGTTTTATATTAAGTCACCTCACAGGTTTTAAAATCACTTTAATGTTTAAAAGTTTAGAGTGAGCTGTCCTTTCTGTGGCTGCTGCAGGCTGTATGATCTTTAATACAAAAATAAAGATTTATGAAGTCGAGTGCTCTTTGAACAGGCTGAACACGCAGCCACAAACAGCCCAGAGGAGGGTTTTTTCTAAAACGGTTCAGAAGAAAAGGTTCCAGGCTGTGATAATGTTCATCCAAGTATCTTCAGTAACATCAGCTCCTGATATTTCAAGTTTAAGTTCTTCAGCTTGATTCTGCATCCGGAGAATATCAACACCATGATCTGCAGGATCAGTAGTCGAAACACTTCATGATGGCGTCTCGATCAAACTTAAAGTTGAGGAAAGTCTTTGAGGAGAAAAGCTGTGGAGACATGTCTGCAAAAAGAGGGAGAAACAATCAGTGAAGATCATTTTTATGAGTCCATGAGGGCAAAGGGGAAGCAGCATTTAGGGAAACACAGGATGGTTTAGATTATTACATGTGTTTGAAGATGGTTCAGCTTGTTAGTTTATGCACTGCAGGATGGTACAGGTTCTATTCCATCACTGCTGACTGCCAGAAGGCAGTGCTGAAAGCACTGAATGTTCTCTTGGCGCATTCGCACTTCGACTATGCATACCAACAGGTTCAGTCCCTATATATGAACATTGCATACAGTAGTAAGTGAACACGTCTATAACACTGCAGACTCGGGTGTTCATGATGACGCAGGTCTATAGATCTGATATATGATGACATTACATGTATGAGACGTATCTGGCGTCTCTTCACCTCCTCACCATCCGTGCCGCCAGCTTCCCACATCTTCAAAATGTTCGTACGCCAGCATCAAAGTTGACGTACCAGTGCGCACATTGTCCCGCCAAGTTTATTTTTATAAATCACAACCTTTGCGTGGGAAGTGACTTATGCCACTTTCAAGCCCCGTTTTGTGCGTAAGCAAGCTTTATAAATGAGGCCCCAAAACTCTTGTGCCCTGTGAGAGCTCTGAGATGTTATATTGACGCTACTGCAGGCATTTGTACGGGGGCCTTAAGTAGGGCTCTGCTCTCTCCAAGCAGTGCTTGTCTCACTGGATCGTGGATATCATTCACCATTCATGTCAGGCGTCAGACCGCCCCCTACCAACAGGTGTGCGCTCTACCAGGAGTGTGTCCACGTCTTGGGCTGCCCTGAAGGGAGTCCCCCTGGAGGAAATATGTGCTGCTGCCTCTTGGACGATGCCTGGCACATTTTCCAGATTCTACAATGTGAATGTCACCACTCCCTATACACTGGGTGTGGTCTTTCAATCTTCAGAGGCTTCTCATTGAGGTTGGTATCATGGATTCCTTCTGACTAAGTTGGGATAAGCCATTCAGTGCTTTCAGTACCGCCCTCTGGTTGTCAGCAGGGATGAAAAAGAACGAGAGTTACGAATGTAACTACGGTTCTATGAATCCTGAATGACCGCCAAAGGTTTCTGTCACTCACAATCCTCGTGGTCACGCGGGAAAATTCTGTAGGAACCAAACCTCAGGTGACACCAAAACTTATTACCTTTCTCAGGTCATCCAGGGGTCACAAGTGACATTGTTGGTATGCATAGACAAACTGCGAATGCATGAAGGAAACATCCAGTGGTTTCAGCACTGCCCTCTGGCGGTGTGCTCAAGGATGGTACAGACTGTCAGCATTTGTTCAAGGATGGTTAAGATTGTTAGTGCACTAGGCATGAGGGTGGTTCACATTGTAGTGTTTATGTGCTTGAAGATGGATCGGTTTGTTAGTTTACATGATCAAGGATGCTTCAGATTGCGTATATAGGTTTGCTCAAGGATGGTTCAGATTGTTAGCATACATACTCCAGGGCGGTTCAGAATCTTAGTATACATGCTTGATGATGGTTTAGATTGTTAGTATACGTGCTTGATGATGGTTTAGATTGTTAGTATACATGCTTTACGATGGTTTAGATTGTTAGTATACGTGCTTGATGATGGTTTAGATTGTTAGTATACATGCTTGATGATGGTTTAGATTGTTAGTATACATGCTTCAGGATGGTTCAGATTGTTAGTATATGTGCTTGATGATGGTTTAGATTGTTAGTATACATGCTTCAGGATGGTTCAGATTGTTAGTATAAATGCTTGATGATGGTTTAGATTGTTAGTATACATGCTTGAGGATGGTTCAGATTGTTAGTATAAATGCTTGATGATGGTTTAGATTGTCAGTATACATGCTTCAGGATGGTTCAGAATCTTAGTATACATGCTTGATGATGGTTTAGATTGTTAGTATACATGCTTGATGATGGTTTAGATTGGTAGTATACATGCTTCAGGATGGTTCAGATTGTTAGTATAAATGCTTGATGATGGTTTAGATTGTTAGTATACATGCTTGATGATGGTTTAGATTGTTAGTATACATGCTTGAGGATGGTTTAGATTGTTAGTATACATGCTTGAGGATGGTTCAGATTGTTAGTATAAGTGCTTGAGGATGGTTCAGATTGTTAGTATACATGCTTGAGGATGGTTCAGATTGTTAGTATACATGCTTGATGATGGTTTAGATTGTTAGTATACATGCTTCAGGATGGTTAAGATTGTTAGTATATGTGCTTGAGGATACTTCAGATTGTTAGTATAAGTGCTTGAGGATGGTTCAGATTGTCAGTATACGTGCTTGATGATGGTTTAGATTATTAGTATATGTGCTTGATGATGGTTTAGATTGTTAGTATAAGTGCTTGAGGATGGTTCAGATTGTTAGTATAAGTGCTTGAAGATGGTTCAGATTGTTAGTATACGTGCTCGAGGATGGTTTAGATTATTAGTATAGTTGCTTGATGATGGTTTAGATTGTTAGTATACATGCTTGAGGATGGTTTAGATTGTTAGTATAGGTGCTTGAGGATGGTTCAGATTGTCAGTATAAGTGCTTTAGGATGGTTTAGATTATTAGTATACTTGCTTGATGATGGTTTAGATTGGTAGTATACATCCTTGAGGATGGTTCAGATTGTTAGTATACGTGCTTGAGGATGTTACCTGAGCCCTCACACTGTCTGAACTGACCTCTGTCAAAACTGTCCTGCAGTCGTCGGGGCTGAAGTCTTTTATCGTCCTTCTGCAGAGACAAAGGAGTTTGTGTCATTAACAGAGCAGCGTCCTCCCCTGAGTAATAACATAGTTATTTACGATGATGTTTGATTACTCACTAATATCTGTTTGAGCTGCTGGCTGCTGTTATCACTGAATCCTTTCTTCACATACGGAGAGTCCTGACTCTTCTTCCCGTTTCCTTTCAAGGTCTTGTTTGTCAGAAACACAAAAAGGCTTGAATTCAACTTTATTTAATCTTCAGTTACGTTCAGGATGTAGAGGGTGGAGACAGCAGGCTGCATTAGCTTTATAAACATAAGTGTCAGGTGTATATGAAGCCTGATTAACCTGAGGAGCAGCACAACTATACAACAAGATTAATACAGCACTACAAGTTAAAGTTGATTAATCAATATCAGCTACAATCTAATAATGATCTTTGATTAAAAGTATCATAAAACATAACAAATCACACCATTAGGGCCAGAAACAGCACTATATGTGCAAAAAAGTAGAGACAGCAGCACTGAGATCTGTGGATGTGTAAGTGTTCATCTTACTGCACGTGCTTGAGTAATATTTATGTTAACATCTGCACATACAGTGAACAGCTGTATCTCTGAGTAAAAGCTTAACCAGCTGCAGGGCGATTCACTGTCATGAAGGTTAACTCCATAATTAAACGTGAATTCAAAAACCTTTCCTTTGCATTTTCTACATAATGTCCAATCACAGCATTCATCCTGTAAACAACAACCAATACTTTCATCCTGAAACAAATTGTTATTAAACCTTCATTTCCCATCTCTCTCTCCTTCCCTTGAATTCAGACATGTTGCAGTTTCATCACATTAAATTTAAATATTAATCCTAACTTATTTATGATCATAAAGGATTCGCAGGAATCCTGTGCCCACTAAAAGAGGAATGTAGAATCTTTAATGTCCTTCATTTTGTTGACTCTATGATTTTACTGGATTATTTTAGGATGAAAAAGAGTCATGAGGTACCTTAATGTTTGAGAGGTTTGAAACTATTTTGGCCTGAGGCCCATCATTGTTATATCCATGTAAAAATGACTTCTTAAATATGTGTTTAAGTGTCTTTCAGTCCGTTTCACATCTTTATATTTATCTATAAATGTTCAATCAATTATGGAACAACAGTTTTACTAATTTCTCACTAATAAACAAAGTTATATCAAATTAATAATCAGCGTGAACGTAATTCTCTTTCATTACTTGTTGTTTAGCTGTATTCATAATTCTTGGCTGTGTAATGTCCCAGGGCAGACCCTGCAGTCCTGACCCTGCAGCTCTGTGAAATGACTCAAGGTTCATTTCATTACGACTTTTGTCTCCCATGATTAAGGAAACACAATGATCACAGTGAAATGATGGCAGAGCTGCAGCTCATCCTGCTCTGGTTTCTCTGTAGGTTCAGCCATGTGATAGAAGGGGCCTGATCCCCCCTCACGTTTTACAGAGGGTCTGCAGGGTCACATGATTGGGTCAGAGGACTCTCCTACATCCACAATACTCTGAATAAATCAAGAAAGACCACCTCTGTGTTTATCTGACCTGGCTGTACTCATATGGACTCATCTGACCCCCAGACTTCTGCTGCTTCTTCATCCAAACATCAGCAGGTAGCACTTCACCTGCTGGAGGACGATGAGACTTTGACCTGAGGGACAAAGACGAACAAACATTAAAGGGACACTCCAACTTTTTTTTCTTTTCGTGTCTTGCCTCACTCCTGAGTCCATGATTCTTTAGACTGTGTGTGCAGTAACAAAGAAGAGACGGGCAAAGCTCGCCCACTGCTAATTAGCTTAGCTCAAACACTGGGAATCAGTGGGAAGTGTTAGCCTGCCTCTGCCCACAGTCATCAGATAAACTCTTCAGCAACTCTAAACAGTCTTGTGTTTGTTCTGACTCATTTTTTTACCCAGTTATGTTAAGTTACCTTTTACTATGTTTATATATCTTCTTCGATTTGTAAACAGAGGCTTTGTTTTGATGACCTAAACCGCGGTGAATTGCCTGAAGAGATTGAACAGCTCTTTTAATTGAGTGATGAGAACTGATTTGCAGTTATGAGTGAGCCGTTCGTTTGCGAGCCATTCTTAAATTTGCAGGCAATTTGCATTTAAGTTGTTACTGCACATACAGATGAAAGGTGTCTATCTGCTTGTCATGGACTCAGGAGTGAGACAAGACACGAAAACAATAAATATGTAGGCGTATTGCTTTAATACATAAGAAACATGAGTGCTGTTAATTGAGGAGTTTTGGTTTACAGAGCAGCTGAAGACCAACAGATGAAATAATCCAACATGAAGATCATTCAAGCACCAATCAGATCGTTTGTTAACACAGACATGAATCCATCTGTTATCTATACCCATGAACCCTTCAGGGCGGCAGGCTGCTCTGGTTACTGATTATAAAGGAAGATGAACTATTACCCTTGTTGTTGCCTGTCCCTGTCCAAAGTAAAAAAAAAATGGTATCCATGTTGTGGTGGCCTAAACTGCCACAACCACGTGTTAGTATTTCTTTGTCTTTGGGTTTAAACACCAATTTTGGTTTGTTTAGAAAAACCACATTGCACACATTTTTGTTGAAGTAAAATCACTTTTAATGCATTTAAGGCAGTAGTTTTCTAATTTGGGAGCACGCAATTTAGTTAACAAGCTGTCACATGGTTTAATTTTCTACATCATGACGTAATTTGCAGTTATGCTTTAATTTAAAAGTAATGCTTACCCTTGTTTGTCTTTTTGTTTGTCTGAGCTTTCCTGGCAAAAGGCTGTCTGCTGCTCCAAGATGGCCTTTAAAGCCCTACCCACAGGAAGCGGGAGAGACCATCCAGGGAAAGGAAGGAGAATCTTGGACTTCTTGTCTGTGTTCTTTTCAGTTAGTAAAGACAATTTAGTTTTTTCTATAAATTGTTTGTTCTGATAATTTGATGGTGTTTTTTTCTGAGTTTGTAAGATGTTTAGTTTGTAGTCATCTTAGGTCCCCCCTTGTGTTTATTTTGGATCATTCCTTTGTCTATTTAAACCCCCAGCATGTCTCACTCTATTTGATTATGTTTGTTAGATTGTAGCTTTAGTTCTTTTTTGCTGAGTTGACCTCTTTTAGTGATTTTGCTTATTTTCTACCAAACTAAGTTGAATATTTTGTTGTTGATTTATTCCTGTTGAAGTTAAGTAAATGAACGAGATCTTTTTCAACACCTTCCTTTGCCTGATTGCTTGGTCCCTTACACATGTGCTTCTCCATGCGTAATAGGCCTGCACATGATGTAACTGAGGTTAGGATTAAGAAGGAAATCATTGATGAAGTGATGAAGTCAAGCACCTCGGCATCATCTTGGCCAAGAATTTAAAGTTTGATAGTCAGGTTAAGTACATCTGCAACAAGGTTAGACCAAATCTGAACTGTTTTCGGTTAATTAGAAGGAACCTGTCTCATCAAGCTGCTAAACTGAACATGCATGCAATGACTTCTCATCTGTCATACTGCATCACATCATGGTCAAAAGCTTCTCCAACCACATTAAACCCATAATCTCAACATACAAGCAGGCAATAAAACTCATGGAGCGGAAACCAATGAGATGGCATCACTGCCGCGTCTTAAGAAAACACAACCATTGAAAACTGTATGACTTTTAGTACCTTTAAATTGTTCTTTAAATGTCTCAATAATCATGTGCCACTACTGTTTTCTGAACGGGCCACCAGGCGTCAGAGCGACCACACGAGCCTTCACCAGTTGTCTGGTCCCAAGATACAAGACTTCATTCTGTCAGACTGCTCTTTCTGTAAAGGGGCCAAAACTTGGAAACTCTCTACCCACTGATCTAAAATCAGAGATCAATAGTAATGCTTTTAACAAACGACTCAAACAACTGCTAAAATCAAAACTACAGAGCTCACATGATTAGTTTTAACTGGTTGACTGCTTGGCCATGTTGCCTTTGCTTTGTAGCTTATGTATGTTTTTAATCTGGAACTGTTGTAATGTGATTGTACACTGCATTTTTAATTCTCTTTTATTATTTTGATCATTTCAAAAGCCTCCTGTGGACAAGTGCTAAAACACTCAAACAATGCATCTGGTTTGTCCAATGTAATTGTAATGTCCACATCAAATAAACAATAAATGAATGAATAAATAAAGTCAGCTGGGATAGACTAAAGCCCCAACAGGTTCAAAGGTCTGATAGTAAAGATTAATTTAACTACTGATGATGCTGATTGAATAACTGCTGCTGCTGTTGTTGTGCATTACCGTGTTGTGCTGTCTGTCTTGTTTGTGAAGTCATCCTCACTGTCCGTCGACTCTCCTCTCAGCCTGTTGATCCACTCCCTCAAAGGGCTGCATTAGAGCACAGACAGGTGAACACAGACAGGTGAACAGGGCTGTATTAGAGCACAGACAGGTGAACGGGGCCGAATAAAGCACAGGCAGGTGAGTACAGACAGGTGAACAGGCTGTATTAGAGCACAGACAGGTGAACAGGGCTGTATTAGAGCACAGACAGGTGAACACAGACAGGTGAACAGGGCCTAATAAAGCACAGGCAGGTGAGTACAGACAGGTGAACAGGCTGTATTAGAGCACAGACAGGTGAACAGGCTGTATTAGAGCACAGACAGGTGAACAGGCTGTATTAGAGTACAGTCAGGTGGACAGGGCTAGATTAGAGCACAGACAGGTGAACAGGGCTGTATTAGAGAACAGACAGGTGAACGGGGCTGTATTAGAGCACAGACAGGTGAACAGGGCTGTATTAGAGCGCAGTCAGGTGAACAGGGCTGTATTAGAGCGCAGTCAGGTGAACAGGCTGTATTAGAGCACAGACAGGTGAACAGGCTGTATTAGAGCACAGACAGGTGAACAGGGCTGTATTAGAGCACAGTCAGGTGAACAGGGCTGTATTAGAGCACAGACAGGTGAACAGGGCTGTATTAGAGTACAGACAGGTGAACAGGGCTGTATTAGAGCACAGACAGGTGAACAGGCTGTATTAGAGCACAGACAGGTGAACAGGCTGTATTAGAGAACAGACAGGTGAACAGGGCTGTATTAGAGAACAGACAGGTGAACACAGACAGGTGAACAGGGCTGTATTAGAGCACAGACAGGTGAACAGGGCCTAATAAAGCACAGGCAGGTGAGTACAGACAGGTGAACAGGCTGTATTAGAGCACAGACAGGTGGACAGGGCTGTATTAGAGTACAGACAGGTGAACAGGCTGTATTAGAGCACAGACAGGTGAACAGGGCTGTATTAGAGCACAGACAGGTGAACAGGCTGTATTAGAGCACAGACAGGTGAACGGGGCTGTATTAGAGCACAGACAGGTGAACAGGGCTGTATTAGAGCACAGACAGGTGAACGGGGCTGTATTAGAGCACAGACAGGTGAACAGGCTGTATTAGAGCACAGACAGGTGAACGGGGCTGTATTAGAGCACAGACAGGTGAACAGGCTGTATTAGAGCACAGACAGGTGAACAGGGCTGTATTAGAGCACAGACAGGTGAACAGGGCTGTATTAGAGCACAGACAGGTGAACGGGGCTGTATTAGAGAACAGACAGGTGAACAGGCTGTATTAGAGCACAGACAGGTGAACGGGGCTGTATTACAGAACAGACAGGTGAACACAGACAGGTGAACAGGGCTGTATTAGAGCACAGACAGGTGAACAGGGCCTAATAAAGCACAGGCAGGTGAGTACAGACAGGTGAACAGGCTGTATTAGAGCACAGACAGGTGGACAGGGCTGTATTAGAGTACAGACAGGTGAACAGGCTGTATTAGAGCACAGACAGGTGAACGGGGCTGTATTAGAGCACAGACAGGTGAACAGGCTGTATTAGAGCACAGACAGGTGAACGGGGCTGTATTAGAGCACAGACAGGTGAACGGGGCTGTATTAGAGCACAGACAGGTGAACAGGCTGTATTAGAGCACAGACAGGTGAACAGGGCTGTATTAGAGTACAGACAGGTGAACAGGCTGTATTAGAGAACAGACAGGTGAAAAGGCTGTATTAGAGCACAGACAGGTGAACGGGGCTGTATTAGAGAACAGACAGGTGAACAGGCTGTATTAGAGAACAGACAGGTGAACAGGGCTGTATTAGAGCACAGACAGGTAAACAGGGCTGTATTAGAGCACAGACAGGTGAACAGGGCTGTATTAGGGAACAGACAGGTGAACAGGCTGTATTAGAGCACAGACAGGTGAATGGGGCTGTATTAGAGTACAGACAGGTGAACGGGGCTGTATTAGAGCACAGACAGGTGAACAGGGCTGTATTAGAGCACAGACAGGTAAACAGGGCTGTATTAGAGAACAGACAGGTGAACAGGCTGTATTAGAGCACAGACAGGTGAACGGGGCTGTATTAGAGCACAGACAGGTGAACAAGGCTGTATTAGAGCACAGACAGGTGAACGGGGCTGTATTAGAGCACAGACAGGTGAACGGGGCTGTATTAGAGCACAGACAGGTGAACAGGGCTGTATTAGAGCACAGACAGGTAAACGGGGCTGTATTAGAGAACAGACAGGTGGACAGGGCTGTATTAGAGCACAGACAGGTAAACGGGGCTGTATTAGAGCACAGACAGGTGAACAGGCTGTATTAGAGCACAGACAGGTGAACAGGCTGTATTAGAGCACAGACAGGTGAACAGGCTGTATTAGAGCACAGACAGGTGAACGGGGCTGTATTAGAGCACAGACAGGTGAACGGGGCTGTATTAGAGCACAGACAGGTGAACGGGGCTGTATTAGAGCACAGACAGGTGAACAGGCTGTATTAGAGAACAGACAGGTGAACAGGCTGTATTAGCGCAGACAGGTGAACAGGCTGTATTAGAGCACAGACAGGTAAGTACAGACAGGTGAACGGGGCTGTATTAGAGCACAGACAGGTGAACAGGCTGTATTAGAGCACAGACAGGTGAACAGGGCTGTATTAGAGCACAGACAGGTGAACAGGGCTGTATTAGAGCACAGACAGGTAAGCACAGACAGGTGAACAGGCTGTATTCATCAGGTGAAGCCACACCCACCGTATGAAGGGGATGGCCATGAAGAACCTGTTGGGA
This sequence comes from Cetoscarus ocellatus, assembly GCA_037902135.1. NCBI lineage: Eukaryota > Metazoa > Chordata > Actinopteri > Labriformes > Labridae > Cetoscarus > Cetoscarus ocellatus. The sequence continues at coordinate 212,820 of JBAMNC010001669.1, read as the reverse complement.
GCGAGTCCCAGTTTGGACTTGGGGGTCATGTCGTTCCTGTGACATGGCAGCTTGTCGATGGGAAACCACTCGATGTTCTGCAGCAAACACGACAACATGAACAGGTGTTACAGACAATGCAGGCGGCAGCAGGAGAACCACTCAGAGAGCTCGTACCCTGATCTCCTTCCTGGTTTTTGGGTTGAACTTGGTGTCCTTGGAGACTCCGGGAATGATGTAGAGACGGACCAGCTGATCGGTGATCTTCTGCTCGATGTAGACGTCTTTACAGATCCTGTTCTTGATGTCGAAGCTTGTCTCCTCCATCACCTGGACAACACCTGGACTGTTAGACTCTGAAAGGCCCTCGTCATAACCACATAATGAATGTCCATATAAGATATTTAAAGAAAAATTCACGTCATTATTGTCCCACCTTCAGATCCAGGTGAGGTTTTATGTCTTTTAATCTCTTTATCAAATGGTCTTGTGTCCTTTAAGAAACCTCGTCATTTTCATAAGAATATTTTTATTCAGGTTTTTCACGCCTGTAGAGCTGAAAGTACCTGACAGAGTAAAGACCACCAGCAGCACCGTGCACCAAAGTGCTGAGCTTAATACAATCAAAGTATGTGTGGATGAGGACCAGAAAATGAGCACAAAAGTACTGAAATATTTTAACTATGGATTCATAGTTAAGAAGACATTTTGGAACCCACGAGTTACAGTAATCGAACAGGCTCAGAAATATGCTGAAGAAAGTGTGGACAGCACACTGGTAACCACACCCATATTCTTTGGTTGTGACCAAAACTAAATGAATACTGGAAGAATATATTTGTTGCCCTCAAAGACGTCTTTTATCATGAGATACCCAATGACCCTGTGGTAGTTCTTCTTGGTGTGCTCCCAGAAAGTGTTGTCAGCAGAGAAAAGGCATGTTCAAGGTTCCCACTTTTTCTAAAAAACATTTTTCAGGACTTTTCCAGGACATTTGCTCGCTACCCTTTTTAGTCTGGCTTTTATGTAGTGTCTTACTATTATAAATATATAGTTTATACTTATTTTTTAACCTTTATTTACTCTGCTTCATTATAAATATATTTTGCTGATTTACTGTTTAAATAGCCTAAATTTTATTTTGCCATTTTTTATTACTTCTTTAATGTCAACATTGTTTTGCGTTTTTATATTTTATTCCTTAACTTGCATTATTTTATCGACATTTTCACTTTTCACATTTTCACTTTCATTTGCAACAGCAAATCAGGGTTGTGTGGGTGTGTGACGACAACCGTGACAGACTGCTTGTATTCCAGTTCACAGAGTGAGCATCCATGTCCGTGTGTGAACATTAGTCAGTGCAGCTGACAGACGATGCTGCTGCAGGGTCATCAGCTGCAGTGTTTTGTGGTTGGTAGGCGAGTGAAAAGGATACAGTTGGAATAATGTCAGCTAATACATCCTGTTATATGATATGAATGATTGCGGTGAAACTCGAGCGGATGTGACATCACTGAGCAACACGGCAGCGACCAAATGAGCTATTTTTGATTCAGAGATCATGACGGAAAAACTCTGTTTTCCAAAGAGGTGAGAGAAAAACATCACTACCAGCTAAAGTCATTTTAGCGTCCGTATGGTCCCTGATTTTCACTAAATGATGATCAGAGACGACCCGATCAGGTTCCCTCCCCTGTCCTCGGGTCAGTAAAGTGCTGACATGAACTCTGCTGTGACTGAGATGGACCGTCACGTGATGTCTGACCAGCTGACGTCAGACGTGTCTCAGTCACAGACAAGACCTTTAACACTCCGATCCAGAACCTCCAGTCAGAGACCAGATCCTGGTCCAGCTGTGACTCACCTCTCTCACCGCACAGTCATGTGGAGCCTCGTCCTCGTTCACCTTCCCCTTTGGAAAGCCCCACCCCGACTTGGCCAGGTAACCCTGGACCAACAACACCTGGAGACAGAGACAGAGACGACACTGCATTACATAATTTTGTTAATTACTCTTAATTTCACGACGAAAACATGTTTGCAAAAAGCTTTTTTTGTTTAAAGGCCTGGTTTACAAACTCCAGGAGTCCTGAGAGTGAGGGACTGTGTCAGCTGACATACTGAAAAATGTGATTATACAGCCACATTACACACAGCCATGTTATATCGTTGGTGAGTTACTGTCAGAAATGTGTTATGAATGAATATTATTGTTTTGACAATGACTCACTTTTTTAATGTTAAAATAATGGTGTCAAAAGCATACACGTTCAATGAAACGTGATTAATCATGGTTCACAATGGTGATCTAATCTGTGGTAAAATAATGGTTATGATTTTTGCCATGACAGAGTAGCCTTTGGTCCGGCCACTCTCTGAACTGTTTATTTGTGGCTGCAGTTTCTTCTCTGTTTTTGCATGAATATGACGAAGGATCCTTCAGACTCTGCCCTCTTTAACTCCACAGATGATCAACATAAAGACATGATTATCCTGAAGCTCAATAACAGATGTTTGCTGATGTTTTCAGGCAGCCTGTGTGTCAGTTCAGCCGTGGTTGATTTTAAATGATCAAATAGAATTTTGGACCTTTATCTCATTCTTAACATTAATGCTGACAGAGTTGGTCTGAAGATTTTATGAAGTTAAAGTGAGTTTGATCCATCTGAAACCCTTTACTCCTATTTTTATAAATGTCTTTAACAGGAGCTATGATGTCTGTGGCCCTGCGGTTATATCTGCACGTGTCCTGCACAGGGACTGTTGACTCCAGAGGGTGGCCCAGGTTCAGGTCCTGCTGTGGCTCCATTCCCACATCATCCCCAACTCTCTCAGCTCTATCCACTGCCCATACTCTGGTAATAATTATAACACTAATGATAACGTGATTTCGAAAGCACATTTAAAAACAGGCCTTCACAAAGTGCTTAGCAGAGAAAACTAAGACACAAACCTAGTGAACAATTAACCTTTTTAGCCCCATAGGACCCAATTTTGGGTCTGCTGTGGCTCAGGAGAAAAGCTCCTCCACACGACAGCTCAAGCAGTGAACTGTGTCTTTAAGACTATAGTCATGTCTGCTTTTATTTGACAAATACATATATTTTTGACTTTTGGCTAAATATACACTGTTTTTCAAAATCCTTGCCTGACCATATTGTTATCAAACCTCTTTAATTTTTCTCTGCATCACTTTATAACAACAATCCTTCACAGAGATGATGTAAACATATTTTCTTATTCATTTTTAGAGTTTCACAGCCACTCCAGCATAATTTCTAAGAGAGATATTCACAATAAAAAATCGTTTATGTTTCAGGCGAGGATGAGATTTTCAAATTATTCTGACTTAGATCTTCATTTCTTCTGTCCCAAGAAAGACGAGGAAACAGTGAAGGGCAGAAGAGCAGCAGAGATTCAAAGTAAATAAACTAAATAAAACCCACAGAAGCTCAGAGCCGAGCTGCGATCACTTCAATAATCTGTCAGTGACAAACTCACGTTCTCCAGCGTCTCGTCCAGGATGATGGCTCCGTACGTGGGGACGCCCATCTTATACTCCTTCCACTGTTCCAGAACTTTCTGTACGTCTTCTCCATGAGGCAGCAGGAACGGGCAGTGATGGAAGAGTTCAACGCCGTCAAGGACAAAGCATGTTGACTAACACGAGGCGCCCTGCTGAGCTGGAGCTCCTTTCTTATCAGACAGAGAAAACGACCTCGTCTCTGAGAAAAACACAATTCAATGTTTGACTCCCCTGAAGAGGTCAGTGCTTCAACGTGCTCCAGCTGATCACGCCTCACTTACACACCCTCGTATGATGAGTGCAGCTGATGCAGCTGACGGGAGTCTCTCTGACGTGGGCTCACATGAGACCTACAGCTCAGAGCTCTTTTGGTTTTTACCTGTTAACTTCATGAGTCTGCTTTGCCTCAGAGACATGTTGGGCTTTTGTTTTAAATATAAAGGGCATTCAAAATAAAATATACTATCATAAATCATGCCCTTTTCATTTGTTTTTTTTTAAACATGAACACACAAATACTTTTTCACTCCTAAGCGTTTATCATTAACGTGGTCGGACTACAGAAGGAATCCATCCATCATCTGTATCGCTGATCCTTTTTGAGGTCACAGGGGGATGGAGCCTGTTAGAGCTGACTCTAGGCAAGAGGTGGGGTACACCCTGGACTGGTCCCCAGCCAATCACAGGGCTGACATAGAGAGACAGAGAACCATTTCCACTCACACACACTCAGCTCGGGACAATTTAGAGTCATTAATTCACCTAAGGAGCATGATTTTGGTCTGTGGGAGGAAACCAGAGGATCTGGATAAACCCACACATGCACAAGGAGAATATGTAAACTCCACATAGAGAGGACCAGACTGACATAGGGGTCAAACCAGCAACCTTTTTTCAGTGAGGCACGTGCACTACCTGCTGCTCCACCGTGTGTCTGTGACCCAAATGTTGTTGCTCCTTCACGAGCAGCCTGGACTCAGTAAAGGGGCTGAAATGAAGGCCTCCACCGTTAATCCAAGTTGAACTGAACGTTTGAAGCTCAAAGGGATAATGAGTTGTGTGCAGTGTGACATCATAAGAGCACATTATGAAGCCTAAAACACAAAAACACATGAACATGATATAATCATGCTGTGACCAGCACTCACAGACAGAAAAACACCTCCTTGAGGAGGGCATCATGGTCTCATTAAGGATATCAGCCTTGGCGAAGTCTCTGATGCCGCAGGTCGGAGCTCCGGGTGTGTTCTGAATGCAGAAGTCGAGGTAAAACCAGTGAGCCAGCTCGATCTGAAAACACACTCTGATGGCGTTATCTCGCTCCTCGCTCGGGATGTGCAGGATGAAACGACTGAAACACACCGAGGTAAGAAATGGTCAAATATTATATCAATTATTAAAATCAAAAGTAAAGTGGCACAAGGCAGTCCTGATGGTCACCTGAGAACACGGGTGAAAGGATCCGGAGCCATTAAACAGAAATAAAGCACTGACAGCCAGTTTAGAAGGATCTCTCAAATAATGAACTTCAGGTTTATTTATGGAGAAAGAATTCCTCAGACTTCTGTAATATAGGATGTCAAAAATAATCTTTAATCGATGCATCAGGATGCAGAGACAGTCAGTAGTGATTTAATCTGTGGAGGCTGCTGCTTGACTGCAGCGTCAGTCAGTTTCTTAGGAAGAAAAACAAGTTCATGGAGATGAGACCTGTGAAATATATTTATTCTGCTTTACAATGAAAAGACATTTTGGCTGCAGTTGGTCTGCAGTGTATTTATTAGATATTTCTAATAAATAAAGGAGTTCTTGTTTATCTGTGTGTTTTTATCTAAAAGTCACCTGGTGCAGAAATATGGAGAATCAGGGACACACTGTGCATGGTGATGTATGTGATGAATAAGAACAGAACACTTGTTAACACATTTAAAGAGTCTCTAAAAACCAAACACAGAAACATCAACACAATTTATTGATTTCACACGGGGGCGTCGGAAGCTCAGTCTGGTCACCAAAAATTATAAGGTCCAGTCCAGCTCTGACGGTCACATGTCAATGTGTCCTTGGGCAAGACACTTAATACCAAGCTGCTCTCGCTGCTGGATAAACTCACACATGCACAAGGAGAACATGTGACCTCCACACAGAGAGGATCACACTGACTGGGGAGTCGAACCAGCAACCTCACCGTGATGTAACAGCATGACCTGCAGCCCACTGCGGCTGACTTAATACTGTCATTAATTTAGTATTGATTTTTTTTAAATCATTAAGTTCATAAAGTTTTATTGAATTTATGATTAAAAACACGCGTTGGATCTTTGGTCATGCTGTGTTTTACTTAGGTTAATAAAATGAGAAAAATGTGCAAGTTAAACTTATTTATAATGTGTTTTATTGCCTGCAGAATTAATCCATCAGGGCTGGGGGTACCTCCACTCTCTTTGTCTCCATGTGGTTAATGTTATATTATATTATATTTAATATTAAAGCATTAAAAAAATCTAAAAACATGAATATTTAGTGTATATCTACCAGCACATATTATTTAGCAGGGCCGAGGGGATCTCCACTCTCTTTGTCTCCATGTATTTAATGTTATATTATATTTTCATAATAAAGCATAGATAAATATAAAAACGTGAAAATGTACTGTGTATTTACCTGCACAGGTCGTCCAGCAGGGCTGTGGGGATCTCCACTCTCTTTGTCTCCATGTTGGCTCTAATCTTCGTTTCTCTTCCTCTGGACGAGCCGCTGAATCATCCATCAGAGCTCAGACTGTGGGTCCATGTCCCCGTCCGAGGGTCTGGGGGTTAAATTCGCCATAAATATTAAAATAATCTAAAATCAGCAGGCAAAAGTTGGTGATGTTATTCTGCTGAACCGGGAAGTGGACGAACTCCCGTTTTTCTGGTGCTGCATTCACCACACATGGGAAACAGAACTACCGCTAGATTTCAGATCGTTGTTTCGGCTCTGTGAGATTAAACTCTGCTGTTTCAGGACAGACATCTCCTTGGTGACATTAAGACATCCCATAATACTGCCAGAGCGTGTCTTATTTAACCATACTTTCTATGATGTGCGTCTTCGAAACTTCAACTTTGAGTTATATTTGACGTCAACTATTTAAACACGCTTGAAATACAAAAAAACGATGATTCAACCACGACGTGAACGTAACATTGGTTTATAGCCGGAAGTAAGTCATCCAATTACATGTCTGTAATCAAGGCGCGAGTTAACAAGATGGAACGCTATTGGTCAGTTTTTCTGTCAATCATCAGGAGGAGAGAGACACGCAGCAGGAGGGTCAGAGACCATTGTGAACAAGAAAACATTAGAACAGTTAATGAAATAGACTTTGATGAATAAATGAAGTAATATCTAGAGAATAAATAAAATAAAGCAGAGACTTTTTTTTTTTAAGTCTGTACTAAAGGTAATATCAGTCAGTTTTTTTTATTAATTGAAGAAAATGTTCTATATTTCATGCATACAGCGCTGTTGTTCCTCCTCTTTAGTCTGTCATAGTTTTGACTGATACAGAACTTTTTTGCTTAATCTGTGCATGAAGGAGAATTACAAGAAAGTAGAACTTACAAGCATATTTAAAGGATAACAAGTAAACTAGTAAAAAATTTATTGTTTAGTTCCTTAAAGGTATACCTAAAGTATACTCCAATAAACTAAATGTGGACTTGAAGTCTATAACTAGTACACTAGTGGTATATAGATAAGTTTACTTGTTGTAAAAATGAAAGTATACTTTTATAAACTTAAAAATGTTCCAACTTAGTCCAAAGAAATAATAAATTAGTATACTTTCTAGTGAACTACAAGTACATGGTCTGTAGTATACTTGTTATACTTATAGTTATACTCGAACATACTTAATAAAATGAACTTCAAGAATTGTACTTTTTGCTAAGTGTAGGCTGTGCTTAAAGGAGGGGCATGTTTATTACAGGCTGATGGAGAAAACTTTGAGTTACAAACTTTATAAGCTGAGGCTGCTCAGACATGACTGTGGTAGACTGTGGTGACATGCTCTGTCTGTGAGTCTGTCTCTGTGTCTGTATGTCTGTTTATGTAAGTTTAGACTTCTTTCCCGACTATCTGAGAGACTTTGAAACACTTAAGGTGTCAAAGTTACATACTGTTGATTTATAGACATCCCCACTATCAGACAGACTTTGAAACAGTTACTTAAGGTATCAAAGTTAAATACTGTCAATTTGAGGAGGATCAACAATTCCTTCCAGCTAAAGGTCTGAAGGTTCTGATGAATCTGTTGTCACTGACAGTAATCTTTCTATCTGCAGACTGATCAACACACCGCTGAGCCTTCATTTACAAAAAATATTATCATGCAGATAAAACAGTGCATATAATTTTTTCTGTTATTTTTGGTTTGACCTTTAAAAAAGTGAAGTAAAGTGGTCCATCAGAGATAATCCATGTGTTTTAACGTGAATAAAGAACACAGACGCTCAGAGACTTTATTGTTTTAATAGTAAAATATTTTACAGGGATGTCAACATTATATACACATTTTAAAATCAATAGTCAAACATCAGTAACAGAGCAGTTATTTTTAATGTATGGTCAAACATTTAAATGAATAAAACAGACGACGGACTGAAGCCTGACGTCAAACCCCCCCCTCCCCAAACCTGAACATTTAACCATTAAGTCACTGAAATGTCTGTCACACGGCCCGTTGATGAAAGAAACTAATCACTAAGCTCGTCACACCAGTCTTTACATTGTCCTTGTTTCTGCTGCTCAGAGATTTTCCACCCCACGGATGCGGCGAGCCAGCTGGATGTCCCGGGGGAACAGGGTGACCCGTTTGGCGTGGATGGCGCACAGGTTGGCATCTGAGAACAGCATGACAAGGAAGGCCTCTGCAGCCTGCAGGGAGGGAGGAGGACGAGCAGATGAAGGATTAAAACGTTTATATGAAGATTTTTGACTTAAATGTTATGTGAAGAAACTGAATGAACACATTGAATTTAATTTGGAGTTTGAAGATTAGATTAGATTTGATAATACTTCATTAATCCCTTTGGAAAAACTTCCTCAGGGAAATTGGGATTCAAAGCAGTTCAGTATTACAGATTGAAAAGATATTTAAAAAGAAAAATCCAAACAAATATATGAATAAATATAGATAAAATAAAAATATAAATATATGGCTATAGTCTGGCTACTGCTTCTCCCCGTCCTCTGTCTTCCTGTTACTCCTCCTCCCCCAGTGAGGAGCTGAACAGTCTGATGGTCTGAGAGACAAAGGAGTCTCTCTGGGCCTTTTTCAAACCAGCCCCTGCACCGTCCCCCTCTGTGACAGAGTGAACTTCATCAGGAGTCAAACTCACAGCTGAATGAAGTTCACTTCATCAAGGTGTAAGGTATAAATACAGCGGCAAGCTTTGGGATAAACTTCCCTCTCTCAGGTGGAAACAGGAAGTGAATGTTGCCAGGGTTACGCAGCGGCATCTTTAGGGAGCGGCAGTTCTTGCCTTTATCCACCAGCGACTGAAAAATGAGTGGATTAGATCCTCCAGAAGGCACAGACGTTTAAGGTGTCTTTTACTTTTATGCAGCAGCGAAAGGTGAGCCTCTGTTTTTTTGTTGCTAAGGCATTCTGTAAAAATCATTCTGGGTATTGATTATATTCATCTTTATTAAATTATGAGATTGAACCAATAAATCGTCTTTTAATCTATAATTTAATGTAATGTCAATTCATATATACATATATACATATATATATATATATATATATATATATATATATATATATATATATATATATATATATATATATATATATATATATATACATATATATATACATATATATATATATACATATATATATACATATACATATATATATATACATATACATATATACATATACATATATATATATATATATATATATATATATATATATATATATATATACATATATATATACATATATATATACATATACATATATACATATATATACACATATACATATATATATACATATATATACATATATACATACATATATATATACATACATACATATATACATATATATACATACATATATACATATATATATACATATACATATATATACATATATACATATATACACATATACACATATATATACATATATACACACATATATACATATATACATATATATATACATACATATATACACATATATATACATATATACATATGTATACATATATACATATATACACATATATACATATATATACACATATATATACATATATATATACACATATATATACATATATATACATATACATATACATATATATAATGTATAAAAAATTACTCCAATGCTTCTTTGGCTGCATTTTTTTCTTTCATTCTTTTTTTTTTTTTTTACTGAGGAGCTTTTCATTTTTAATTCTTGCTTTAATGAACTCTTTGGTTTTAGCAACAGTCCCAGTAAATATAAAGCACTTAACCAAATAAACTTAAACTGTTTTCTGGACTAATGCAGGGCAGGCCTTAATTTGATAATCAATACCATGTACATCTTAAGTTGTAAACATCTGTATGACAATCGTTAAATATTTTTATTAGTTTAACAGTGTTTGTGCAGCCACTTGCGTAGAACTTATATTTGTATGTTGGTTCCTCAATGACTGAAACCGACTCAATTTAGCGCTGCACGTGTTCAGTGAGTCGGCATCAGTGCAGACTCGCATGTGAGGGTTTTACAGCCCACTACCCCTCCCTGCGAATCGGTTTGGGATGGACTTAATATGGCGGCCCTTCTGCGAGGACACGCAAACAGAGGGGTAGTGGGTAGGTAGAGTGTGTAGTGGCCGGTTTGAAAAAGACCCTCAGTCTGTTGGTCCACTTGAGAAGGGGCAGTCTTGGGCTGAACAGGCTCCTCTGGTTGATGACGGTGTGCAGAGGGTAACTGGCATCGTCCAAAATGTCCAGCAGTTTGTCAAGTGTCCTCTTCTCTGCCACCCTCGCCAGAGAGTCCGGATTTATGCCGACCACAGAGCCGGCACGCCTGATCTGTTTCTCTTTTTTTGTGAGCTGTTGTCTGACGGCGGACAGAGAGACAGTTTTAACTGAAAACCCTTCTCACACATGTCAACACTCTGGCGCATGTTAAGCTCCTGAACCAGTGCTTTTTATTAATAATAATAATACTTTATCTATATGGAGCTTTTCAGGACAGGCCCAGAGTGCTTTACAAAAGCAAAAAAAGATGTTTATGAATATAAAACACCGCAGTGAGATACAGACATTCAGTTTAAACCAATTAAAGAAAAAAGCAATCACATCATACGAGTAAAGCTGTAAAATGATGTTCAAATAATTCCACCAAAGCCCTGATGATTTCAAGATGATGTCTGTTGGAAAGGCCAGTCTATAAAATGTGTTTTGAGACCAGATTTGAAAGCAGAAAAAGTTCCAGCAGACCGAATATGAAGTGAAGACTGATCCAGAGTCGAGGCCAGACACCTCTGTGACCTCCTGACCGATAACTCACTGAAGTATTCAGGTGTGAGACCATGTCAGGGTTGTCAGTTAAAGTAGAGCTTTGAAATGAATTCTGAAAGAAAATGGAGACCAGCGGTGTGAAGCTGGAACAGGGCTGGTGTGAGAAGAGCTCGTCCTGCAGCAGAGTTTGGACTTCAGACACGAGCTCTGAGACCAGTCAAAGTTTTCCATTCTAGTCTATCTTCAGTGTTAGCAAGATCAAATTGACCTTTTCATTGAGATAAAAGAACAAATTAAAAGTCAAAGATAAAGTGTGAGGTGGAGCCAGGAGCAAATATTAAAAACATGCTCCATGAAGTTATTCTAAACATTTTTGAGGAAACAGTTCCTGGAGTGAGTGGCTGCTATTCAAAGTTTGTTTTTGCAAATTTATCTCCAATAAAGCTCCACGTTCACAGTCTGTAATCTGCTCAGAGATGTTGGCTCTATTGGTAATTAGTGTATTTTCAGAAGAGTGAAAGATAAATCATGTATGCTCCTTTAAAGTGGTCATTTTTGAGGCCGTTTGATTTTTTAATGATTCAGACAAAAATGTGAAAAAGGTTCGTATCTGCATGTTGGAAAAGTTTCTGAAGACCTTGGTAATAAAGACGGGACCTTTGAAGATTTTCACGGTTGCAGGCAAAAAAGCAAAGCAGTAAATTAATGCTGGCTCCAGAACATCCCAGTATGAAACTATTAATATAATCATTTTAATCTGCAGTGTGTAGAAAGGACTTTTGATCAACGTCTACAAGCAGAGAAACGACAAGAGTGTTGGAATACATGGGATTGTCAGAAACATGTAATATGAGGTTTAATAATTGTATTCCCTTTCTTCTCGTCCATATCTGTGTCTTTTTAACACTGACTTTATTCTGAAATGATTAGACTGTGATGTCCCCGTCCTATGACAGGACAAAAACCTCATGATTTACATCGAATCTTGAATATGTTTCTCTTAAAAGCCACTGATCTTAAAAAGCAGAAGAATTATTCCCCAAAATAGAAAAATAAGAAATGCCTTTATTTGGTGCTCAGGTGGCACAAAGCTCCAAAGATTCTTTATCCGAGTGAGAATGTGAAAAACTGTCCTCCCTTTTCACAAATCATTAAAAAGTCCTTGACCTGGACTCGGATCTCCACCAAAATCTAACCACTTCCCCTTATGCCCTGAAACTTTGCTGAGGACTTTTTGAGCAGATCTCTGTCTCCATGGAGACCAGAACACCAGCAGACCCCATCAGTGCCCTGAGACAGCCTGTTTGTGTGTTTACCTCCTGCAGAGCGAGCAGAGCGTAGACCTGCCACCTCAGAGCGTCTCTGGAGAAACTCTGACACACCTCACGCACCTGAAAACAGACAAACATCAACCTAAGGATCTTCACGCTCCATGATGAGACGTCTCTGTAGAGGGAGACGGACAGTTTCTGGACCAACTCACCAGGCGGGAGAACGGGGCCTTCCTCACCAGCAGGTCCGTGCTCTTCTGATACTTCCTGATCTCCATCAGAGCTCTGGTTCCTGGGCGGAAACGTTTTTTTCTGGGGGTGACAGGGGCCTGCTCTGGACGACAGGGACAGGGGGTTTAATGAAAGGGAGAACGGTGCAGACCAGAAACCTGGTTCATACTTCAGATTAACGACTGTGTGGGAACCAGATTTAAGGGTGACGTGTTTGGATGTGGGTTAACAGAAGACCTGCAGGCAGAGCTCACTTTCAGCATCCCAAAAGGTAAATGTTCTCTCACTGTTTCCTTCAGCAGGTTTTTCCTTAAATAAGAGAGAAAAGCTGTTGAAAGAGTTCCAGCCTCTCTGTGAACCACAGGAGGGCAGCAGCTCCTCTGAAACATCTTGAAGATTCAAAAAACAAGGCAACTGGACTGTGTTGAGTTTGTTGGGAAGACGTTTCACTTCTCATCCAAGAAGCTTCTTCAGTTCCAAATGGCTGGTGATGGACAACAAAGGAAGGGGAGGAGTTGGAGAAACGACTCATAGAAACTCATCACAGGGCGATTCATCCCCAGAGAGTCGTTACCCTGAATGGGTCGTTAACGAAACGTCTTCCCAACAAACTCAACACAGTCCAGTTGCCTTGTTTTTCTGAATCTTCAAGATAACCATGACCTGGATGAATGAGAATCTACACAGACTCCTCTGTAACAGCTTCTCTCCCTCATTAAGTCTCTAAATGTTCTGGAGAAAACTGAGTGGATCCTCTAAAAACCATTTGGCTCCTTTATACAGGGTCCACATGCCTGTGACCAGGTAAGATCCAACAGCACTGGGTACTATGAATTTATACAAATGCATTGATACACTTATAAAGTCACATCATAAACGTCACTAATGGTGTGTTACACTAACCTGAGAGTTCAGGTGAGTGACATGATCACGCCCTCGTTAAAGGTGTTTCAGTAACACGCTGCTAAACTCAAGGTGACTGAAGGTCCTCCAGCGTCCTGACTTTGAATTCTGTATTAAAGGTGGTTTTTCAGATTCTCATCGGGAATATTCCAAACTCTGAGATCAAATGGAACAGAACAGTGGCATGCTGGGAAATGAAACTGCACCCAGAGAGGCTCTGTGAGGGTCCTACATGCAGGAAGGTCCATCAGTCTGACAATCAAAGCAGTCAGGGAGAGGACGCCCCAGTGCATCACTGAACTGAGCTATTAGAAATCAAACCTGCTCCAGTTTTTATGGAGGTGTGTCATTAAGAATAAACAATCAAAAAACACCACCACCAGAGTCTCCGCAGGAGATGTTTGATGACCCTGAATGCAGCAGATCACCATCAGAGTCTCCTCAGGAGATGTTTGATGACCCTGAACGCAGCAGATCCCCATCGGAGTCTCCTCGGGAGATGTTTGATTACCATGAACGCAGCAGAGCGCCATCAGAGTCTCCTTCAGAGATGTTTGATGACCCTGAATGCAGCAGATCACCATCAGAGTCATCTCAGGTTCTTTTTCTGCTCTATATTTCTTCTTCTATCAGCGACCTGAGCATCATCACTAACTCAAATGTTTGCTGTCCTGCTCACCTGCTTGTTGGCTCCGCCTCCGACCGCGGGGTGTACCAGAGGTCGATGGGGCTGGGGCTGGCGGGCGACGTTTGGGGGTTTTGCCTTTCCGGCGTGTTGCTGATGTTTCGTGGCGCATCTCCTCCAACGATAAACTGCAGCGGTCACCTGAAACACAGAACAATGAGCCTGATTATAGCTGACTGAGGCTGGAGCGAAAGACTGCATCAGGATGTGTCTGCTGATGACATCAGGGTTTGGAAACGTAGGGAGGACATTTAAATGAGGTTAGAAGTCTATACTGGACTATGTATGGACTATCAACGGCCCCTAATGCTGTGACAGCAGCTCTGAAACACACCTTTGGTAATATCACCCATGGTGCACTTCACTCTAAAGGGGGCCTGTAACCAAACTGCATGATACAGCTGCAGACGTCCTTGTTTAAATCCCACTTAGATCTGCGATGACCTGAAATCTAATGAGCATTTAAACCTCATCTCTACTGTTTTTGTTTTACAGGAAAAAGAACCAAAGCTGCAGGAAAGTCTGTCAAAGGGATCAAATTTAATCCAACCAGAATACTGGATCATGACGTTGATGAAAGACCGACCCCTACTCAACCACAACAACAACAAAATGCAGCCACATGAGCTCATAAATGAAAAGAAGAAACTGCCGCACCGCCCAAACAGTCTGCATTTCTAAAATTCAAGTAAAGTCTGAAATATTTGACAAATGGGAAACCTGATGGGGACAGAAGTAGGGATGGGAATTGATAAGATTTTATTGATACCAATGCCATTATTGATTCTGGTTATCAATTCAATTCCTTAATGATTCCTGTTGTTTCTCTGTGTGGGCAAAATTCAGATTACCTTTGTATACAGTGGCAAAAACAGCAAACACACGGCATGATCTTAGTTGTTGTGCTGCATACATTCACAGGTTTCCATCTTTTAAATGATGTGTTGTAAGCATCCTTTAGCTGAAAATTAAGCTCTAATTTCAACCACTTCTGTCCCCATCTGCCATCAACATGTTTTACTACTTTTTTAAATCATTTCTGCTAAATGCAGAAATACATGAAGAGTGAAGGAGATCAAGTCTCTGAACTTAAATGTAGGGATGGATGATGTTGTGTTTTTGCTGACATCCTATATTTCCAGACTCATGGCAGTGATATAATCTATCCAGGTCTGTCCCATCAGAGCTGACCTGCTCCTGTGTTTTCACAGCTAAACTCTAACTTATGATTCGACCGTCTGCAACAATGGATGTTTTATCAAGGCACATATTCAGTGATGACATGCTAGGGTATAATTCATTTGGACTTTCAGTACGACCCCCATAAAGTCGGGACATCACATACTCATAAAGACAAATTCAACTGTAACACCTTCGTTAGGATAACATCTGACTGTAACGCTTGACAGGAGCATGAGTTAGCACGGTAACTCTTTATACCACAACACGGTGTTAGCTTAAACGGTATGCTCCCGTCCCTTTAACAGAGCACTAACGGCCATAACTGCTGCTTATCAATAAAACAGGAACAAACGGGTTTCTTTAGAGAGGTGATAATCACCTGGAGCTGTTTTTAGACCTACCTGTTGAGCGGAATCAAACCCTCAGAGAGATTTTAATGAATTATGACAAATCCAGCGGACGGGGATCACCGCACACAACAGTAGCCGACTGAAATTCAAATACTGCCCCTGCTCCACCTCAGCCAATCAGCGACGCAGAGGCTGGTGGCTCGGGAGCGCTTGGTATCCTACATTGGGATTTGCCGAACGGGCGGGTATGAGAGCTTCAATGATGTTGTGTGGCATGTGAGATATCGGGCTGACCCGGTTACAAAACAAACACTACAAGACTAAGCAAAGGTAAGATGAACAGTCCCCTCAGTTACGAAAACATTTAACAATAAAAACAAACATTAAAAAAATATATCCGGTGATATAACACAAAATATCACAGATAATACAACAAAAATATAACAGATATTTTAACAGATAGCATCACAGAAACTATAACTGATTATACAACAGTATTATTTAGTTCTATTGTTTATGGTGTCCTTGCTTGTATTTAGAGTAATTTAGAGATATTTAGTGTTTTGAAGCTTTAAATTTTACTTTGACAGCCTTTAAGGTTTTCTAGTGTTTGCCCATTCTCGGCCTCATTTTGTACATTTACTTCCTTTTCTTTAAGTTATACATAACTTTAAACTATAGAAATCTGGTTTGTTAAGTTGCTTCTCTTTTCCTGTAACTGAGTCAGGTTGTAACATATTAATTATCAGGAAAATAAAAAAGATGATTTAAATGAATTTCCATTTGAAGTAAGATCGGTATTTAAAGAAGCACAGTGGAAGAGTCTTAATCTTTAAAATGTCTTTATTGAAAACATGATCCCATTTCATAAACAGGGAGACACTGAGCAGGTCATCAACGGATAAATGAATAAATGGTCATATCAATCTACATGAAGGTGAATTGATGTAATAAAAGAAACTCAGGTCCTGCTGTGAATGTTCTTTTGAAGGCAGATTCAGACACTGATCATTTTACATGCCAAAACCTTTAATCAAAAAATAAACATACCACCCTTCAGATAGGACCAGGAGTGTTTTACTAAAAAAAAATATCTAATGTTCCTCTGTTTTACTCTTTTATTCTGAGTCCATGATCTGCACTGACTCATCAACCACGTCCAGGGTCAGCGGGGTCACAGTTTTAGTGATGACGGCCGTGGTGCCTGGTTTGTATCGGTAATTACCCTCTCTGAAAAACAAACACACACAAAATACATTAACAATATGGGTTTTGAATGTATTAAGCATCACACAGTCAGGTTAAATGCCATCATAGTTAGGATTTATGTTGACATTATTGTCCTTAAGATAAGGGTGTTTTTTAGTTTTCACTTAAACTGGACTCTGAGGATTTTTCTTCAACAAGATCTATCACAAGAGCAGAGACGGTAAAACAGGAAACAGACGTGTGTCCAAGCTGCCCAAATATAACAAACATCAAAATATAAAACCACCACACCAACAACAGAGATGGAGCACGTCTGTCTGAACATGTTCACAGGTAACCTGGCTAAAATGGGCCTGATGTAGCAGCTGCAGCAGCCTCAGGTGTGCTCCTGCTGTGACTCAGGTGAGCTGACTCACCGTGTCCCCTTGGTGGTGGGCTTGTCGAAACCCCTCAGGTACTCCACTCCCCTCTCTGTGATCACACACAGGTCCACGTTACTCCCCGAGCCCAGGTCGCAGAAAATCCCCGCCACTATGGCATCACGGACCAACGTCTTCGCCTCCTCCAGCTAAAGGATGAGCAAGAGGATGAAGAGGTGGGTGAAGAGCAGAAGGCGGAAGAGGACTTTTTTTTTTTAAAATGTCTTATATAAATATAGACTTTTTGAATGTCTTATAATAGGCTAATATAGACCTTTCGGTTGTCTTTTATAAATATGGACATTTTAAAATTTGTCATATACACAGACTTTTTAAAATGTCTTATATAAATATAGACTTTTTAAAATATCCTATATAAATATAGACATTTTAAATTGTCTTATACAAATATAGACTTTAAAATGTCATATATATAGACTTTAAAATGTCATATAAATATAGACTTGTAAATGTCTTATGTAAATTTACACTTTGTTAATGTCTTATATAGACATTTTAAAATGTCTTATATAAATATAGACTTTAAAGTGTCAAATAAAAATAGACTTTTTAAAACGTCTCATATAAATATGGACTTTAAAATATCTTATATATAGACTTTAAAATGTCTTATAAATATAGACTTTGTAAATGTCATATATAAATATAGACTTGTAAATTTACACTTTGTTAATGTCTTATATAGACATTTTAAAATGTCTTACATAAATATAGGCTTTTTAAAATGTCGCATATAAATATGGACTTTAAAATATCTTTCATGAATATAGATGTTAAAACGTCTTAAATGAATAGACTTTAAAATGTCTTATATAAATATTGCTCTTTGAGGCTCCAGCTGGTATAAGACTGACTGACTGAGTGATCAGACCTCCATGTTTGGCTTGAATCTGTCCTCGAACACCGAGACGGCGGATGCAGCTCCAGAGCCTGAAACACATGTTTGACGTTATTCTCTCTGATGATTGGTCAGCTTAATCCTGCTCCTGAGGTCAAACTAGAGGTCATATGGATGTCAATATTAACTGAAAAAAGAGTTTGAGGTGTGTTTGTACCCATGGTGAGGAAGGGCAGCTTGTCATATGATCCGTGAGGATAGACGCTGTACAGGTGAGCTCCGGTCACGTCCACACCTCCAACGATCAGAGACGAGCCAATGTGACCCTGATACCTGCAAACACAACTCTGACTTCAGCCGCTCGATGTTACTGCGAGAGAACTGCTGTATTTATATCATAGAAAGCCTGATGAGTCACCTTCAATAACCTGTGAGGATCATGTATTCATGGACTGAGCAGCACAGCTCAACATGTGCCAGCGTCCCCTGAAACTGAAGCTGGTGTTCTGGTGCGCAGAGTGTCAGGATTATTTAGTACCATTTCCTAACTTCGGACCAAGTTCTGTGATACCGGTTTAGTCAGAGACAGATGGTGAAGTGGGCGTTCCAGGAAGAAAATACCCTGAGAAGACCAGTTCCTCGCCCTCGCTTCACTGAAGAACTGTCGGTTTTCTTCAGCAGATCTTGGCACTTTTTCATTTGGTTGCTGCGCACATGTTTATCTGTGTTGCTCACTCCATGAATACACAATCCTTACAAGCTGTACCTCGCTGTAAAGGCGACTAATCAGGCTTTCCAGTGATATAATTTTCTCATTTTCTTTATGGAGTACAAATATTAGAAAGGACAACGACATAAAGCATCACCATCGGCTAAACATTGGTATCAGCCCTTTTTACAAACACTGACCATCAGCTCATGAGTGTTGGAAGAACAGATATCAGTTTAAGATGTTTATTTGTTGTGTCAGACATTTAATGACCATTGAACTGGAGAGAAAGCAAGTTAAAACCTGGTGTTCACGGTGATCATATGGATCAGACTTTGGTGTTGAGTGAACATGATGGATGTGAAACCATCTTCAGTTCAGGATCAAATTAATCATCTTGTCCCCAGTTTTTGAATTCAAGCCCATTTTTATGGCCATAAATCTAAAACAAAGGAACAAAGTAACTCAGTGTTTCACTAACTGAGGGACAGAAAACATGCAGCCAGATATTTAACTTCATGTCCGGGAAAACGCAGAAGAACAAACAGTTTAATCCTGTTTTATTTATGTTTCACCTACAGATAAGACAAAAAACACTCTGCTCTCCTCACCTGAACAGCATCTGCTTCAGCTGCCTGGTTACCATAGCGACCAGCGGAGGTCGCCCAGTGTTGAGCGTGTGCAGCTCCACGTTTGACGCCATCATCTGTGTGGTAATCTCTGCATCTGCAGCCACACCCGCTCCACAGCAGCTGAAACAGAAAACAATCGCCCAATACTCGACTCATCCAGATCATCAGATATCACAGAAACAGCTCAGAGCTCTGAGGGGAAAGTCCTGAAGAGGAACTCCTTGAACACTAAAATACAGAGGTGGGACCAAGTCACTGTTAAGCAAGTCACAAGGAAGTCTCAAGTCTTTGCCCTTAAGTCTGGAGTCAAGTCCCAAGTCAAGACCGACAATTCTTGAGTCAAGTCCTACAGCTGGAGTTTCAAGTCCTTTCCAGTTTTTTCAGGTCTATCCTGGCTGCTTCTCTCCGCTCTGTCATGTTGTCCATCACTGGGTTTGACTTAAATATGTTTGATTTCCTGGTTGAATGTTGGCTGACAGGTAGATTTCTGTAAATCAGATCCCAGTAGTTTCAGGGGTTCTGTTTACAGATGTAGGGAATCAATGAAAAAAATATAACAAATCCCCCCTTCGCCTTTTCTGAACTTGACAATGTTCTGTGTGCCTGTTATCTGTTAAGGACCTAATGTGGCCTCAAGGCCACATGTTGATGATCACAGATGTTCAGTGTGATGACAGATTTGTCAAACAAGGTTAATTCTGCCCTCTTCCTAGAAATGCATAAATATTTTTAGTATTAATTTGTGAAGTGGAAGGAAACATTGATATTTGGCACTTTTTGGAGGACACATACGATGAAGCGGTGGCTCTCTGCAGCTCTATAGTGAGAAACAGTCACCATCTTAATAGTCATCATGAGCCAAATCTCAAAAAGATCAACCACTTTCATTTGTTTCATGAAAAGTTGTTGAAATTTGGACCTCAGATGGAAGAAAACACATTTTTTTGTGCAAAGAGATTAGACAAATAACATTATAAACATTAAATAATAACACAAGCCCTGGAAGATCATACATCCATAAATCTTAATCACTATGTTTCTCATCATAACATTTAAATGTTAGTTTTTTTCTAGATATCTCAAAAGTTTCACAGATCCTGAGAGAACAACTACCATGTACTTGTTACAGCACAACAGAGTAAAATAAAATATGGATGTTTGTCCGCCTAGGACCTCCACACATTAAAGACAGTTTGCCCATTTTTACCTGATTAATACACCGTCCACTGAAAACAGCTCTGAGGTCCACTTTTAGGTCTTGACCCACAGGTTGGGAACCGCTCCACTGTATTTGAAGCTTGGTCCTTCACAGATTGTTCTGATATCATGGAGAATAAGTGATGCAGGATACCTCAGGATGAATTTATTATTTAGAAAACAGCGAGTGAGTGAAAACAGCGGCTCAGAGCTGGACCGATGAAGAATGAAGTTTTAACTAACCAAGAGGCTGACTCTCACTTTGTGTTCACTAAAACCATGCATGTGAGCCAACAAGACACCATGTAAATAACAAAAGTCACACAAAGTGGCTCATAATCCCTTACTGTCCACTGCGCTGCGTGTCTTTTGTTCAGCACACAGAGGCACTGAGTGATTCAGGAGTTATTCAGATGAAATGTTGACACGCACATGGGCTGAACTGCTAAAGGGCATAACTGACAGACAACAGCAGTAACAGCCATACTTCAAATGAAGAATATCAGGCCCGTCATCCACAGAGCAGATGGTGGCTGCATCACTTTGGATATGACAAGGATGAAAATCTCTTTTTCTACATGTTTTTCTTCCTTTGCTCTGTGTGAAGGTGTTAGTGAACATTTCATTCATGTGATGTGCTGTGTAACAGAGGGCAGAGTTTATTTTGTTCAATGGTTTACGTGAAACGATCAGACTGTGCCTGACAGAGTGGATGGCTTACACAGCCAGCAGCGTAAATGGTCAGACGTCCGGTCGGAGAGGGGTCAGGAAACTGTCCCGGGCATGGATTTAAAACACAGTAAAACATCAAGTACTTTCGAGTCATTAGGCGAAAATCCAAGTCAAGTCACGAGTCACTGGCTTTCAAGTCTAAGTCGAGTTGAGTCAAATTTAAGATGTGGTCAAGTTGAGTCAAAAGTCCTCGAGTCAGACTCAAGTCTTGTGACTCCGACTCCAGTCCACTTCTCTGCAAAAATAGTCCTTCGCTGACTCTCTGCTGTGACTCACTAAATGTTGGGGGCGATGAAGTGGATCTTCATGCAGTTCTTATCGGCCACCACCATGTCGTCTGTGGCTCTGGTGTCTGCTCCCAGGATCACGCCATCCTGACGGACAAAAACACAAAATATTCAGAAATAATAAAGAATCAATAAAAACATTATAATTAGAATGTTTGACTTTATTTGATAAGAAATGTTTAAAATGATATTTCTGTAATTTTAACATTTAACTGATGAATTAAAAACTGAAACAACAAACAAACAGACCAGCCTGTCTGTTAATAATCTCCATCAAATATAAAAACATTTGAGGCCACAGGAGACCATCGGCCCAAACCTGCAGGCTCGTCTGATTTCAGGGCCAAGACGTGAACCTTCAGGATTATCTACAGTGGTCCCACTGATCTGTCACCAATTCACAGTTTGTTTCAGAGTTTAGTCATTACAAAATTATTACTATCTTCATTTATTTTATACTGCTTTGCTCTTCTAATTGTTCTCTTTGTTAACCTTGAATTGTACCTTTTAATCAATTTTTCAGTTCAGTTCAAATAAGCTTTATCAGCATGACCATTTGTGACAAACATACTGCCTAAGAAAATACACAGCATATATATATATACAAATAAATACAATCAGAGGGCTGGCTGGGAGCAGACTGGATGACAAAAAATATAAAAATGATAAGTGTGTGTATAACTGAACTCTTTAATCTACCACTGATTATTTATTTAGGCTCTTCTCCCGTTTTATTGTTTTATTTTTACTGAATGTTTTAGTTCAGTTCCTTCAGACTTTTTAATTCCTCATTATTTCTTTCATGTCTTTCATGACTCCTTTTATCACTCACTGTCTCAAACTCTTCATTTAATTTCATTTGATTAAATTTGACCTTCATTTATTTTATCTCTGGGCAGTGTGTTCTCATATTTTGTTGTTAGGTTCTTGTATTTTCTGGATTTAAAAACATATTAACAGATTATAACTGATATGCTGTACAGTTCTTTTTCCTTTTTTCTTTGCTCATATTTGTGCTTCTTCTTCTTCTTCTTCTTCTTGGATTGCATGTTTTGTGCCAAAGTTCTCGTGCTTTGTTTTCCATTTTCTTTAGTTTCATGTCAAAGCTCTTTGTAAATTTCTGTTTTTAAAAGTGTTTTACAAACAAAGTTATTTTAAGTAAAGCATCTACTGTTGGCTCTGAGATTATATTTTTAAGACTAGTGCAAGTTTTAATCAAAGCTTAAATCATGTTATTGTGACAACAGTTATTCAGATAATCCATCCATCATCTGTACTGCTGATGAGAGGTGTGGTACACCCTGAACTGATCTCCAGCCAATCTCAAAGCCACATGGAGAGACAGACAACCATTCTCTCTCACACTCACACCTAAGGGCAATTCGGAGTCACCAGTCAATCTAATGAGCATGTTTTGGTCTGTGGGAGGAAGCTGGAGTGCCCGGAGAGAACCCAAGCATGCACAAGGAGAACATTCAAAGTCCACTCAGACAGGTCCTGCCCGACCCCGGGATCAAACCAACAACCTTCTTACTGCGAGGCACGAGCACCACCGCAGATAATCATTTTAAAAGTGTTTTTGTTGGTGACAGCAGGAGTGTGCCCTCTTTACCTTAAACACGACCCCGGCGATGGTCGTCCCGGTCTTTCTGGCTTTAGGAGATTTATATCCGTGCTCTGACAAACTGGACTCCAGCACATTGTTCCTGAGGGGTCACAGAGACGGTGGCGTTATTGTTAATACACTGATGAGCGTGGTCATGTGATCATCCTGCACCTTCAGAGACCCTCAGAATCAAAACCTGTAACTGCACTGTAAAACCTGACCGTGACAACAGGTTAATTCTGCTGTTTTAATCTTGCATGTGGAGACTCTCCTTAAATAATTTGAACCACAGAGCAGTTTCAGTGAACAGAACCAAAAGAAAGAACTAACTGAGATGTAGATCGATGGCCCATACCCCACGATACCCCACGACCCTCCGGACTGTGCAGGTCAATGTCCCTTCAGGAGGTTAAAGCATTAAATCAGGTGATCTTACGATGACGATGATTGTAGTTTACGTTTTCTATCATTTTTATGTATCTTTAAATAATTTAAGATCATTTAAAATGTTCTTGTTTCTTTAAAGGTATCACAGGACCCTCTCTTGATAATCCAGATCACAGGATCACTAAAACACAAAATATTCAATATTATTTTCTCACTTATTTTACATCCTTATTTTTAGTAGCTAATTTTCCCCCTCACCACAGTGTCCGGATCAGTGACCTGTTCAGGGTGGTTGATGATGCATGCAGGTGAAGCTCAGGTGTAAATCTGATCAGTGACCAGGATGTCAGTGTTAATTATCAGTCTAATTTCTGCCTTAATGAACAGCCCTATGATACAGATATCTTACTTCAGAGTACTGCACAACGGCAGCCATTTTGTGAATTCATCACTTTTATATTCTCATTAATCAGTAAACACTTGTTTGTATAATAACACTTAAGTGAATCAGGATCACCTGTCAGTCACACACCTCCTGAATCAGACATCAGTATAACAGCACAAACATGAGTTACTCCGGTTACTAAGCGAGCTGGTTAGTTTTACCTGCGGCTGTTCTCAAAGTTGAATCCCCCCCTCTGCTGCTCACAGATGTTCACACTGTTGATCATCATCACTGTGATGAAGAGGAGCTGAAGATGAAGATTAAAATGGCCTTAAATTAAAGATAAAGCCTTAAACTCCCCCTGTGACCGTGTGTCAGCGCTTTAGACCAAGTACAGTTTCACTTTCACTTTAGGACAAGGCCCGCCCCTTCCGGCTCCACACTGTAAAAAACACACTGACTAAGTGAACTCTGGTGTATAAACACATTTATTTATCCACCTGAAATTAAAAAGGTGGATCAGTAAAGTCATGGTGGCATACTTCATCTCACATCAGTAAGACTCATGTCTTAAAGAGTCAAAATGGCAGCAGGTGACGAGAGACTTCGACCCTGATAATAATAGGATTAAATATAATATTTTCACAGTCAGAGAATATTCTGAGAACATCTGTAAACTCTTGTTAAGAACAATTTCATATTCAAAATTAAGGCATTAATTTCATCAGACCCTCTGGATCAGGGTCCAACAGAGTGAACACAGCACCAGTGTAACTCTGGACACTGATAATGTAAAAAGTAAAACATGTACTCTAAACATGTCACCACATTAAACATACCATAACTCTGCTATAATTATTTCAGTCTTTTTGTGAAGTCCTCTGTCCTTCTTGTTCACAATCATCAGCAGTAGATGTTAAGATAACATTTATTTTTTTAAGTCTTGAACTTTAAGTATTCACTGCATTTCATGTCAGTTGATTTTTGCTGATGGTTAAGCACACAGGTATTTATAAATATCTCTCTCTCTCTCTCTCTCTGTCACTCTCTCTCTCTCTCTCTATATATATATATATACACACACACATATATATGAGAAAGTAGATAATGCTGATACATTCATACATTCTGACATTACAGAATTAAAGTGAGATATAATTAGATCAAACATGCATATGTATGAATAAATACATATTTATATATATATTATGTATGTATGTGTGTATATATAAATATATATATATACATATATTCATACATATGCATGTTTGATCTAATTATATCTCACTTTAATTCTGTAATGTCACTACATATACATATATGTGTATATATATATATATATACACACATATACACACACACACACACAGACATCATAGACTTGTTCCTGGGGGCCTCCATACATCATAGACTGTTCCTGGGGGCCTCCATACATCATAGACTTGTTCCTGGGGGCCTCCATACATCATAGACTGTTCCTGGGGGCCTCCATACATCATAGACTTGTTCCTGGGGGCCTCCATACATCATAGACTGTTCCTGGGGGCCTCCATACATCATAGACTTGTTCCTGGGGGCCTCCATACATCATAGACTTGTTCCTGGGGGCCTCCATACATCATAGACTTGTTCCTGGGGGCCTCCATACATCATAGACTGTTCCTGGGGGCCCCCATACATCATAGACTTGTTCCTGAGGGCCCCAATACATCATAGGCTTTTCTCACACATTCGTGGCCCCTTCAGCGCAGCCCCAAGACCCCCTGTATGGTCTCAACCCTCCAGCTGAGACCCACAGCAGCTCTATAGCATCTCTTTGACGCCGGCCCCATCCCTCACCATGCTGCTGTGCACTGACTGGTACACCTGCAGGACGTCCTGAGCTGATGGGCGGAGCTTAGGCTCCACCTGTTTGCACTGTTTGTGGATCTCAAAGAGGTGGAAGTGGACGAGGTCTCCTCCAGGCACCTGGCCCATCAGGTACCGCGTCACGTCAGGGATCTTCCAGACGTCCGTCTTCTCGTCGTAAGGCTCCATCAGCTGGTCTGAAAAGTCCTCGTCCTTGTGGGGCCACCGCTGCTCTGGGGCCACAAAGTCCCCGGTCAGCTCACGGTGCCCGCACTTCACCAGCACACCTGTGGAGTGGTCCACCAGAGGCAGGGCGTCCAGGTCGTTGACCACCAGGTGGAGCTGTGAGGTCAATAAGAGCTGGGACAGCGTTTTCTCCAAAGAGTTGGAGTCGCACATGACCCTGCAGCCAGCTGGGCTGCTGTGCAGGAACGCCAACATGGACACGTAATCGATGGCAAGCTGCAGCCTCACCTGCCAGGTGTTGTGTTTGTCAAAGTGAGCAAGCCCCACCTCCAGGCTCAGCAGGGAGCCCATGGGGTGGTACTCTGTGACCTGGGTACGGTCTGACAGGCAGAAACCCACCAGCTGCACAACATGAGGAGACTGAAGTGCCTGGAGCATCGAAACGCCGTGAAGGAAGTCATCCAGGTATTCAGGAGAGGAGAGCGAGGACAGCGCCACCTTCTGACCACGCCACTCCGACAGGTACACCTGGAGAGGGAGAGGAAGAGGGGGTTTGACTCTGTTCACTGCCGATGGAGAAATTATTACAGATAAATATCAATAACTCGGGCTGTGCCTCATCATCCTACAGCTGATTTCCCTACATTAAAGAGTTTAAAGACTTCAGGACCTCACATTTCAAAAATCTTTTTACTAATAAATAATAAACACGAGCACCTTTAAGTCCCTCAGTTTCAGCTCAAAAAAGCCACAACAGAAAATAAAAATGCACAAGGGCCTCAGTAAGTACAATTAAATGACACAATATCAGTGACACCAGCAAGACGCAGAAGTAATTGAATGAAATTTAAGACTTTTTAAGGTTTTTAAGGACCTGCAGGAGGGGGGAGGGGGAGAGCTCTGCCTTCATTAGACTCAGCTGCTGCTCCAGCTCCACCCACACTGAACAGTCAGAGCTTCCAGGACTGATCCACCGTCCAGAACATGTAGGGACGTGTTTGGAGAAGAGATGAGTCCTCAGTCTGTGGTTTAAGACTCTCGAGTCAGGCTTAGATGGATGAACACAGAGAGAGCGCGACAACACGTTCAGGCAGAATCATCATATCACATGATACACATAGATCACCAGCAGGGGGCTCAGTAATGACTCGTAGAGCACGTAGGCACGCAGAGGGCCTGAGCATCTGCAAATTTTATGATTTAATCTATGAATTAGAGTTGAAGTGGCAGAAGACTTGAGAAATCAAAATGAAGATGTTTTTTCCATGACTGACTCAACACATTCTGCCCCCTACAGAGACACAACAACTCTTAAGTCACAGTCAGTTAAGGACAAAAAAACTGTTTTCACTGTT
The DNA here is from genome assembly GCA_037902135.1 of Cetoscarus ocellatus. Taxonomy (NCBI): domain Eukaryota; kingdom Metazoa; phylum Chordata; class Actinopteri; order Labriformes; family Labridae; genus Cetoscarus; species Cetoscarus ocellatus. The sequence goes on along the minus strand of JBAMNC010001669.1, from coordinate 185,361 downwards.
TTATTATTTGTTATTTAAAGGGCACCTTTTTCCATCTATTAATGCCCCCCCAAACAACTGTGACTGAAACAGTTTGAACAGGACTAAATTCATGTTTGATCTGCTCTCAGAAATCCACCTGTCAGACAATTTCAGCCAAATCATGAAAATAAATATATGTCAGAACTCTACTGTAAATATGACAACCCCAGAAAAAGTCTAAATTTCCTCACGTGGCTGCTGCAGGATGGGTGATAGGGACTGATCTCACTTTTAAAGGCTAATAACTGTTGATATGAATCAAAAATGCAAAATGCTAAACTAATACCATGTTAATATTCTAATATAAATGATTGTTTTTAGTCATTATTATTCTTTCAACCCGGCCCCCAGAGCATGTGTCAGGACAAAGACTGGCCCTTGTTGGCCCAGACGTGGCTGATGATCCCTGTTCTATGTAGGACCTGTGGTCATATTTGCACATTTATGAGCTTTCGTTTGTTTTTTAGGAAGATTCAGTGATGATAATGACAACAATAATGATGATAATGATGTTTAGGTAAAAACTGGTACAGCTGTCAGTGTCAACAGACATCCCCACATCCAGACTACAGGTTTACGTTTGAAAACAAAACTCTATGAGGATACTTAGTTTCCTCTTAAAGACAGTTTGTTAACAGTGTCCTTCCAAAAGTAAGGAACAGAATTTGATGAAGTTTTCAGAGCATGTTGATCACAGCACAAGGCAGAAGATATTAGATGTTGGTGGTGATCTGTGGATGGAGGATTTTGTTATTTCATCAAAATCTAACAAACAAACCTACAAGGCAAGGGTGATAAAGTGCTTTTACAGCATGTCTGTGGCATTTCGATGTTTGATGTTTTTGGCTTTGTGCAGCAAAAAGAAAATCTGAAATCAGGTTCTGGAGGAAAATCATGGATGCTATTTTGAGGCCATTTCACCCAGCCCTAACAGGTGATCAGAAAAACATAAAAAAACCAAGGGATCAGTTTAAATGTCTCTGAACGGCATAAACTGAATTCTCCAAACGTAGGCATGCTGCAGCAGCTTCCACCCATCCACCATCCAGACCTCTGCCCCCCGTCAGGACCATGGGGGGCTGGAGCCTGTCCCAGCTGTCATTGGACTTTGGGAGCATTCATTTCATGTACAGCTGATGTTTTTGTAGCTTTTAAATATAATAAAACTGTCAGCAAAATTTCCCACACTGCCCCTGACTGACAGCCCAGATGGAGAGAGCGACAGGAGAAGGAGTTTCCTTCACTCTTTCACTTTCACAGGGAGTGGAGCAGTTTACAACAATGGCAACTTCCTCTCACACTAAAGGTCCTAGCATCTCTTCAAACTTGTATGCAGTGCTACACAAGTCGGCATTTGTCCAGAAACAAACATCAACCAATAATATCGCAGGTCAGAGTTACACAAACATGCGTCACAACAGTGGTCATCTTTCTCACTCAGAAACTGTGAGTTCTTCTGCTGATGTGAGGGTGCAGTCCTCTGTTATCATAGACACGATATTCTGTATTGATTTCCGGTTTCTGGTTTCAGCATAAAGGCTTTTCACAGACATATAAAAGGATCATAATATGTGTATAATCATAATGATAATAGATGTATACATTTTCTTTATAAAAACCTGACCTGAACAGTAATGCTGTTTGACGAATGTCAGGTATCAGGAGAGAAAAATGATCATGAATGGAGTGACAGGAAACAGTGACTCTGATTTACAGTCACCAGTTAACCTAACAAGCATGCTTTTGGTCTGTTGGAGGAAACCAGAGTACCTGGATAAACCCACACATGCACGGGGAGAACATGGAACTGCTTCATACTCGGTCTTCATGAAAACATCTTTTCATTGAGGTTGCTGAGCTCTGCTCCCTTATCTTATTTGATAAGGTTGTATTCTATAAGCCCAAACATGTGATCAAATATTTTATGATCATTTAAAATATGATTTCAATGATGCTGATGTTAATTTAGCATTGTGATTGGCAGGCAGCCGGTCAAGGATACATCCCTCCTCGTGCCCATGATGGCTGGGACTGGCTCCTTACATTTCATGCAAATGTCATTTATGTCTAATGAGAGACTGGATCAATATCTAAATCTGATTGGTGAAGACTGTGTGCATCAATATTTCAAATCAGAGTCATGCCTCAAGAGGAGGGACGAGATTTCTGAGCTCATGAGAATGAGTCCCTGCCTGCCTGTCCAGGTGACTCCAAACAATGATTCAGAGTAAATCTGTTCGGACGCTTTAATCCTGCAGTGGGAGGATTGACCTGATTTAAGGATCTCTGTTGGTTTAATGTTTCTAATACTTCATCCACTCCCTAAATGTAGTCTCCTTACACTGTAAAACATGACTGCACAGCACACTGGTGGCCTTGTGGAGATGTCTGCACCCCATGTAGACAGCTGAGGGTTCAGATCCAACCTGTAGCTCCTTCTCTGCATGTTCCTCACCTCTCTCTCCAGTTTACAGCTCTGCCCACAGTCCTATCAAGCCGAATAAAGGCATAAAAAAATCTTCATTAAATGAAAAAAAAAATCACTGTACCTTTTTAACAGCTCCTTGTCCAATCAGCTTCAGCGGACGGACTTCAGCTTTAATCTGGTCACACTGCAGCCACGGCGTGCAGTTCTTCATGGTGGCCATCTTGAAGTGCCCAGGTGGACAGCCGTTGTGAGACGAGAGGGGGCCATCATCGGGGTGATACAGAGCGTCCAGGTACAGGTAGAGCAGCACATTTGAGAACAGCAGAGCGCCCAGACACAGAGCGACCACAGGGGCGCCATGAGAGACCGCTGTACTGCTGCTGGGAGACATCAGCATCTGAGGAGACAACAAGAGGGATTCAAACTCCAGTGTTATAAACTTGGATACACTTCAATAAAACTGATCCATGTTTGATCCTACAGAAACATCGATACAAATCCTGCTGGACTATTTTTGTTTAGTTTGCAGTCAAAGTCCTCCACATGGTCTAACTTGCAAAGATGCATTGGCCTTGTTTAAATGTGTGTGGAAACAGCGAGAAGCAAAGGTCTCCCTGTTTCCTCACCAGCCGACACACTTTCCAACATGATGCCGACATACTGGAGAAACTTAAATGATGCCGACTCTCTTGGTTAAACCTCTGACTGAAGATCTTCAGTGTCATACAGATCCTGCACATTTTAAAACAAAAATAATTAATCATAAATAAAGAGAATATTACTCAAGACATCCAGACAACCATTAAAGCTCAAATCTAAGATCACAAGCATATTCTTGGTCAGTGGGAGAAAACCAGAGTACCTGGAGCAAACCCACACATTCACAAGGAGAACACAGAAAAGACCTGACTGACCGGGGAGTTGAACCATTGACCTCACACTGAGGGGAACAAGCTATTGCCACCGTGCAGCCATTTTGAGACATATGTAATCCACAAATTTGAAAATTTTGGATAAAAGTCCAAAGAAAATACCAACATATCAATTTATTGTGATATTAAGCTGCACAATGCTGTATTTATATTTTATAAAGAAGTACTGCAATATTACTGTAATATTATATTTATTTAATAAATCACAAACAGAAAATGAGGACATTTGTTTTGTAATTCAGTCCAGTCTCCCCTCTCTGCTGTATTTACTGTTGATAATCCTGTGACTGGATCAGACTCCTGAGTTTATTAAGTCAATGTTAAATGGACCTCAGCTTAAATATATTATTTGATGGCTTCTGGGCTCTTTGACGACTCAAAGTAGCTTCACACTGCAGGTCACATCTACACAGTATCTTGGCCAAGGACACATCAACATGTGACAGTCGGGCCTGGGCTCAAACCTGCAACCTTCTGATAACTGATGGAGTGAACTATCAGACTGAGCCACCAGCACCCTCACAGGGGTGTCAAGTCCGACCATGTCTTTCAGTAATACTGCTAACAACTGTTTCTTAATGCAGATAATATGGTGGGTTCTAGGGGTGTCCCGATCTGATATTGATATTGGATATCGGTCTGATATCGGCAAAAAAACTGATATCGGATTATATCGGCCTGCATCTAAAATCTCTGATATAAGAAGTCCATTCTAAATTATTTTTATTTATTTAATTCAGTTGTAGAATATGCTTATGTTTAAGTTAAACACACTGGTTATTTTGCAATTTAAAAATAACTTTTTGTTTTTATTCGGATTTATTGAGGTTACTTTTCAGGAACTTCTAATTTATTATTATTGATTTTATTTTATTGTAGTATATTCTTATGTTAAAGGTTAAAATTGATTTAACCCATTGGTTAATAACAAATGGGTCAGTTTTTCTCATACCTACTATTGCTGACTACTGTTCTCTGTTTGAGTAATCTCACTTGATCAAGCCTTTTTCTTACATTCCATATGACAAAATAAGTAATAAAAGTATGTATGATTCCTGCTGATATCATGTCAGATCGATATCGGAATTGGCCAATACTCAAGGCTGCAATATTGGTATCATATCAGAGGTGAAAAAGTTGTATCGGGACACCCCTAGTGGGTTCTTAACTCTTCAAAAATGCTTCAAAAATTGACAAATTATTCAAGAAAAAGGTGATACTTTGTCTTGAACATTATATCGCAATGTCTCAGGAAATATATGGTTTAGGTTTGTATATAGGAAGTTAGAATTTATAAAAAAATATATGTTTTTGGAAAAGTTATTGATCTTCATTAGGCAAGATAACTGTTTTTTTTTTCTAAGATGCAATGATTGCATACTCACATATCAATGAGGAGGTGGAGTAGTTTACATTTGATGCTTTAAGGAGAAGGGGTGGGATTCAATAAGTTTGTCATTCGTCACGCTCCTTTTTGGGCATGTTAATGAAATTACTTTGAGTTGTTTTCTTTTTTAAGGTGGTCTTTGCTCAAGTATGTATTATTATTTTGTTGTGTATGTATACATAGAATTTTTTTTTAACATGGTCAAAATAAACTACTGCTGCTATGGTATCGTCACCCCTGTACGATGATTGGTATCATATCAGCAGACCCCTAACACACACCCCTAACTCTGGCCAGTGCTCTCTTGGCTCCTTCTGAGTCTCGTCCTCTTCCTGCAGAAGCTGCTGACCTTGTGAAGACCTTCATCCTGAGCTCTCTCTCTCTAATGTTACTGAAACCAGGGCGGGTATATTGGGTAGAGGGGAAGACGGTTCAGGACTGATGGGAGCATTAATGTTTTATAAAGTGGTCCTTTAACTTATAATCACAGCTGTTTTAAGCTGTTTTTGTTGGCTTCTGTTTTATCACATTTTGAAATCATTGTTTTTATTATTATATTGTGGATTATACAGCTCTAGCTTCATCTTGTCTGCCCTTAACTATTCTGCCTTCTTGCCCCATTTTAGTCACTTCAGTTTGTTTGCTTGATGCCATATGATCTGCTCTCTGTTGTTCTTTTCTCACCTTCTGTCTCCTTTTGTTTGTCTCTTAAGATTGAAGATGTGCTTGAAGTTTTACTCCATAAGATCTGTTTCTGTCATGACGTCTGTGTGGTTCAGGAGACTGGTGGCCCCTTGCTACAGTTTTTTTTTTCTTAATTAAGAGACACATCAGGCTGATTCCACGGAATTATAATTCTTGTATGACAGGTGTTTAGGAGACGAATAAATCCTTAAAAATTATGGACAAACTTTTATGCAAGCTCCAAGTAGCACAAACTTAAATTACTCCCAAATTTTAACACATACAATAACATTTGCCTGCTTCATTGTCCATAAAGAACAACTTTTAATTAAATACTTGGCGCCTAAAACCTTTACTATAAATGTATTGAAGTTTAAAATTCCGGAATCACGACAACAGTAAAAAATAAAACTCACGCATACGTTAAGGGCATTGAAGGCACCACTACCATATGTACACGTATAGACGCGCAGTAAAATCCAAACCACACCGCTGTTGGACAATGATAAAGTCAAACATATTCTAATTATTCTAAATTTAATGATGTCTTCACAGTTAACAAAATGTTTCTCTAAATCTGAAGCTGTTATTAGTTAGCCCAGAGTTACCAAGATACGATCTTTGGCTCATCCGTGTATTACGGTAACACACCCGTGTTTACAGCAGAGATAACAGCGGTATGTTAAAGATATAAAACAATGAAATAAACTGCGATAAGGATTACAGTCATAAAAAAGAGAGAATCAAACAATTATAAATGTGAGAATATACTTTATAAGCAGCCTCTGACGTTATTGTTGAGTATTAACACGACAGTGATGCTAACCCCGGCTAAAGCTACATACGTTAATATTTACCGTAATTATCCTTATAAACGGACCTGCTGCGATCTGTTCACATGGTGGTTTGAATATCCAGACTCGGAGAACACCTGTTCACCTGCACAGGAGAGACACAAGAAATAATCCTTAATATTATGTTGGTATTTGGATTCATGCCAACGCTAAATAGACCCGGGTCAGCTGAAGTGCTTCCTGGCAGAATTTCAAAATAAAAGACATACAAAATAAAAGCCCGGCTGAACTGTGAAGATTTTGAACAGATGATAAAACAATTTATTCTTTAATTAATCAACAAAACACACAGACCATTAGAAACCAAACGATTTATTTACGTTTTACTGCAATGTTTTTACTTTAAATGTCATATGAATAATTTGTATATGCTGCATGTATTTTAGACACGTTTTGCTTTCAAAATTCTTTTCAGAAAGAAAGTGAGGAGTGTTTATTTCCTTTCTATTGTGATGTGTTTGCCTACTTCCATTTTGCCTTTTTAAATATTTTTCTCCCTGTTATGACAGACCTGCTGAAACTTTCTTTGTGATAAAGTATCCACACATCCATCTGCCCATTCATCCACCCATCTAATAACTACCCATCCATCTAATAACCACTTATCCATCTAATTAGCCAACCACCCATCCATCCACACATCCATCCAACCATCCATCCAGCAATCTAACTAACCATTCATCAGAAGATGGTCCACTGTGGTCATAAAGCGATGGACATGGTCAGCAGCAGTGCTCAGGCAGGCTGTGGGGTTTAAACCCTGCTCAGGTGGAACTAAGGGACCCAAAGTGTGCCAAGAACATGTCCCCCACACCATCAGACCATCACCAGCAGCCTGAAGTGTTGATCCAAGGCAGGATGGATCCATGCTTTCATGATGTTCACACCAAATTCTGACCCTCATCTGAATGTGGAGCAGAAATCCAGACTCTTCGGTCCAGGAGACATCTTTTACAATCTATTGTCCAGCTTCGGTGAGACTGTGTGAACTGTAGCTTTGGTTTCCTGACCTTAGCTGACAGGAGTGGCACCTGGTGTGGTCTTCTGCTGTAGTCCATCTGCTTTAAGATTGGATGTATTGTGTGTTTAGAAACAGTCATCTGCAGACCTTGGGTGTTGCAAGTGGTTATATAAGTTCCAACCTGACCATTCACCTCTGACCTCTGACATCAACAAGACAATTTGGCTCTAAGCTGCTGCTCACTGGATAATTTCTCTTCTTCAGACCATTCTCAGTAAACCCTAGAGATAGCTGTGAGTGAAAATCCCAGTAGATCAGCAGTTTCTGAAATACATCAACATCCATGCCACCATCAAAGTCTCTTAGATCACCTGTCTTCATGTGAGAGACAAATATGATGAGGACACATTTATGGTCCTGGCATCCATTCATTATCACTATTATGAATTGTCATTTCCTGAACATGTCATCAAAATCTGTGGAGAATTTACTGAGCTGTTATCAAAATGAGGAAAACTGTTTGATTTGGTGCTCTACAAGTAACGATTGGTTAACTGATGAGCTGTTTGCATTAATGAGCAGTTAAACACATGTACCTAATGAAGATCAACAAAATTAAATACATGGTAGTTCCTGCAAACAGCACACATAAATTAGTATGACCTTGACAACAATCATGGATGACCTGCTGCTGTGGACCTGCTCCACTCCATGTGCTCTATCCTGCATCAACCATCAACAGAAATGACATCATTTAACATAATTCATACTTTTAGACCAGTTAAACCCATTTTAATGTAACTCAGCTAGATGCTGCTATATTACTCAACATCATTTCTCTCCAGTTTATGATCATTATAGATATTAATGTTAATATTAGATTGATCTCTCACTCTCTCTTTGAAAATGAGATGCCACATCTCAAGGGGCTTACCTTTAATAAATCTATATTCAGCAGAGACAAATATGATGAGGACAGATTTATGATCTAGGAGTCCATGAGTTTGTTGCTATCATAAATTCTAATTTTTAGTCTCTTTGTCTCTGCCTGGATGGAAACATCTCTGGATTTATACATGGTATATACAAGTATTTACAGTGGTATGAAAAAGTTTGGGCACTCCTCTGAGGATGCACAATAATTTTCTTTGTCTTTACAGAAAATGATCACAGTGGCATGTCATTCATCTTCTAATAAAAGGTCAGTACTATGGTATCGTCCAGACAAAGGTTTTTAGTGTGGCAATATTTAGTTGTATGAAATTAAATGAGATGCAAAAAATAACCTGTGCAAAAATTTGGGCACCCTTGTCATTTCATTGATTTGAATACCTGTAGCTACGCAGCACTGACTAATTTTCACACAGAACTGGTTCAGTGAGCTCATTAACCTTGGACATCATAGACAGATGCAGCCAATCACGAGAAAAGGTATTTAATGTGGCTAACTGCAAGTTCTTTTTCTCTTGACTCTCCTCTGATGTGTGGCAACATGTGGGCCTCAAAACAACTCTCAAATGACCTGAAAACAAAAATTGCCTACAAAAAACTATCTCAGAGATTTCAGCGGTCAGTTTCCACCGGGAGGAACATGGTGAGGAAATGGAGACCACGGGCACAGTTCTTGTTAAGGCCAGAAGTGACAGGCCCAGAAAAATATCGACGAGGCAAAGGATGGTGAGAACAGTCAAATCCAACCCACAGACCATCTCCAAAGGCCTACAAAGTCATCTCGCTGCAGATGGTGCCACTGTGCATCGTTCAACTATTCAGCGCACTCTGCACAAAGAGAAGCTGAACGGGAGAGTGATGCTGAAGAAGCCTTTTCTGCACACACTCCACAAACAGAATCGCCTCAGGTATGTAACAGCACATTTGGGCAAGCCAGCTTCATTTTGGACCAGGGCACTGTGGACTGATGAAGCAAAGATTGACTCATAACGAGGGGCGATATGCATGGTGGAAAAAGAACACAGCATTCCAATAAAAACACTTGTTGCCCACTGTAAACTCTGGTGGAGAGTCTGTCATGCTGTGGGGCTGTGTGGCCAGTGTTAAAGTTGAGGGTTGCATGGATTACATTTAATATCAGCAGATTCTTGAGAACAATGTTCAAGAATCAGTCACAAAGTTGAAGTTATATATAGACATTTCAACAAGACAACAACTCAAAATGCTGCTCAAAATCTACACAGGCATTCATGCAGAGGAACAAGTACTTTGTTCTGGAAAGGCTACCCCAGTCCTCAGGCCTGAATATCATTAAAAATCTGTGGGATGATTTAAAGCAGGCTGTCCATGCTCAGCAAACATCAAACCTAACTGAACCAGAGATGTTTTGTATGGAGGAATGGTCCAAAATACCTTCATACAGAGTCCAGACACTCATCAGAGGCTATAGGAAGCACCTACAGGTTGTTTTTTTAGCAAAAGGAGGCTCTACTTAATATTGATGTGATTTTTCTGTTGGGGTGATGAAATGTATGCACCTACCTAATTGTGTTTTGATGCATATTGCACATTTTCTGTTAATCTAATAAACCTAATTTCACTACTGAAATATCACTGTGTCCATCAGTTATTTGATATTTCAAAATGAAATTGCTGATCCAAACACACAATGATTTATAAATGAAAATAATCAAAATCGTCAGGGGTGCCCAAACTTTTTCATACCACTGTAGATATAAATTCAGTGTCTGTTGTGCCCCCCTTGATGAACAAATACCTTTTGAGCCTCCCTCACACCCACCTGAAGTCATTAAAATGGACAGTTTAAGATTTAATTAACTGCAAAGAAGACTGTGAGAGTCTATTTCTAATTAAGTTTCAGTGTGTAAACACAAAAATAAGAAGTATTTATTTACCCTTTTTATATCTATTTACTTAATCTAATGTAAATACTAAAACAACTTATTTTTTATACCTTAACCATATCTTTAAAGAGTAAAATAATGACTGTGATGGCCACAGCCACACATGGGTAATGTTCACCCTCACCTCACCATCAGTTGCTCACCTCATAAGTTTGACACATGCTTTGCAGTTAAAAGAACACATCTACACAATATTTTGATTTAATATTAGTTTATTAGTTGCTTTATGTCTTACACTGTTTAAATTTAGTGCGCACAATTTACTCATTGTAAGATTTAGATCAATTTTTTGTTATTAATTCTGGTCTCTTTTCTTTGAGTTACCTGGATGTTGGGGGAGGGGAACTTCCTGGTTTCAGAGGCAAAAGGCGTGGCCAAGGGCTGAAAGGACTTTTATGCTGGAGCCAGCTCATTGGGATGGACCAACTCTGCTGACATCATGGGGGGGATTTGGGTTGAGTTAGTTTTGATTTGTGTTTAGTTTAATGTGGCAGCCATTTTGTTTACCCCCTTTGTTTCCTGTGGTTTGGCCAAACCCCTATATATGTGCTCCCTTTGTCTCATTTTGGCAGGTCTGTTTGTTGAGTTGACACTTATTGTTTGTTTAGTTTATTTAGTGTTATATTAAGTTGACCTCTTTTATAGGCCTAACCCTTAACATTTTGGTTTGTAATTTTGACCAACTTTCTTTGGGTAAAATAAAAACCCATTTTTCTTTAAATTAATCCTGTGTCTTGAGCCTTTACTGCTTGGTCCATGACATTTGGTGGCAGTGGTGGGATCATTCAGTGAAGTCACAGGATTTTTTTTTTTTTCCCTTTTTCAAACTTTTTTGGACTTTCTTTTCTTCCCCTGGTTCCCTTGAGAGGAGGACAAAAGGAGAAACAGAGAAAATGCACCGAGGAGGAAAATCTGGAAAAAACAAGCAAACGTGGTGAAGAGGAGGAAAATGGAGCTTCTGGGGTGGTAGAGAGCACTGAGGGTGAAGGTAAGGAGCCCACTTTGTCTGACCTGATGGCCATTTTTCAGGCCCACATGGGGCAGCAAGAGGCCCGAGAAGCAAGGCAGAACGAGGTAACTGCAAGACAAGAGCAGCGTTTTAAAGCACTCCAACACCAGTTTCAACTGTTGCAGTTAGAAGTTCAATCCAGAACAACTCCAGTACCTGAGCCTCATTTTTCAGACTCTGAACCATCCAATATAGACATTCCATTGTCTACTTCACACTATCCCCATGCTCAAGCTGATGTCTCTGCTGGTCCAACCTACTCGCATCATGTGCCCAGATTGGAAAAACTGAGTGATAAAGATGACATAGAACATTTCTTAGTTACTTTTGAACGTATTGCTGTAGCTTGTCGATGGCAGAAATCTGAGTGGGTTTTCCATTTAATACCGCTGCTGACGGGTAAAGCTAGAGGTGCATATGTACATATGGACATTGATGACTCTCTTAATTATGATCTGGTGAAGGCAGCTATTCTTTCCAAGTATGACATAAATCCTGAGACTTATAGGCAAAGGTTCCGCTCCCTTGATGTGGATGCTGACGAGAGCCCAAGAGAGCTGTACGCACGACTCAAGGAGCTGTATGGAAAATGGATCCAGCCTTAAGGTAAAACTATCCAAGAAATAAGTGAAATGATTATACTAGAGCAATACTTGAGAATGTTGTCCCCTGAGCTTCAGGTCTGGATTAAAGAACATGACCCTGGTTCTGCAATGGAGGCTGCTAAGCTGGCAGATGTCTTTGTGGCTGCAAGGAAAAAAGGACAGCCCTGGAGCTACAACAAATGGAGAGCAACTAAAGACAACCGCAAACCAGCCCATCAGATCCAGCAGGGGGCAGCAACCACTGGGGATCAGCCTCCCATTTGGGAAAGCCAACCAGCTAGTAGGCCATCCAAACAGCCCAGTAAGAAGCCAGTCTGTTACCTTTGTGGTCTAGAAGGCCATACAAAACCTATGTGCCCTAAAAATTCAGCTAAGATGACACAAATGTGCTTTGTACCTCGCCCCCACCATTATATTGAGCTTAAAAATTACCAGTCCATTAAAATGAAAAACATTGAAGTGAATGGGACCACCATCAGAGCCCTGCTAGACTCTGGGAGTGATCAGACACTGGTGCACAGGAAATTTGTCCCCCCAAACATTATCAGCAGCAGTGACATCATCCCTATTTGCTGTGTTCATGGAGATGAAAGGTCTTATTCAACAGCTGACATGTACATAAAGGTAGATGGTCTTACATACCTTCTGAACATTGGAGTTGCTGATAATTTGCCTTTTGATGCTGTGTTAGGGCGGGACTTTCCAGTTCTTTTTGATTTGATGGAGCAAGAACAAAGTCTTAAATGTAACTCTGTTGTCACCAGAATGCAGGCCAAACAAACCAAAGAGCCCTCTGAAACTCTCAGGTGCTCTGCCCTTTTTCAATGAGGAGTTGGAGACTAAACCCGGGAAGTCTCGCAAGACTCGCAGAGAGAGAAGGCAGGACAAGTTCCACAAAACGGTGGTAACACCAACAACCAGTGCTGAGCTAGAGTTCCCACTGGGTTTTAAAGTGCCAATGAATATTGCTGAAATGCAAAGAGCTGATCCATCTTTAGCATCTCTTTTCCAGAAGGCAAAGGAGAAGGAGAAGGAGCTGGGAGCTGAGTTGGACTTGAATGAACAGGAGTACAGTCTACAGCATGGCATACTTTACCGTCAACAAGGGCCGGTTTTGCAGCTAGTGGTACCCCAAGCAGCAAGAGACACCATACTAATCTTGGGGCACTCTGTTCCCTGGGCTGGCCACCTAGGTAAGCACAAGACCACTGCTCGCATAAAAAATCATTTTTTCTGGCCTGGCCTGCGTAGAGATGTTGCTCAGTTCTGCAAAAGCTGCCCTCAGTGCCAAATAACATCTGCTAAAACACCCCCCAGAGCTCCACTACAACCCCTTCCAATCATTGGAACACCCTTTGAGCGTCTTGGAATGGATATTGTTGGTCCTGTGGATAGAAGCAAGGCAGGAAACAGATATATGCTGGTCATAACAGATTATGCAACAAAGTACCCAGAAGTTTTCCCCCTAAAATCCACAAAAGCAAAATCTGTTGCTTTCTGTTTGGTGCAGTTCTTCTCCAGGGTTGGTTTTCAAAAGAGATACTCACTGATCAAGGTACCAACTTTATGTCAACTCTGCTAAAGCAGGTGTACAAGCTACTTGGAATCAGGGGCCTTAGAACCACTCCATATCACCCCCAAACTGATGGACTGACAGAGCGCTTTAACCAGACCCTGAAGCAGATGCTTCGAAAGTTTGTTAATGACACTGGTACAGACTGGGATCAATGGTTGCCCTACCTCCTCTTTGCTTACAGAGAAGTGCCCCAGGCCTCTACTGGTTTCTCTCCTTTTGAGCTTTTGTATGGACATGAAGTTCGGGGACCCTTGGCTTTGTTGAGAGAGATCTGGGAGGGAGACAGGGGGAGGGTGGGTTCTGTTAATGTGGTGTCTTATGTTATCCAGATGAGAGAGCGCCTGGAGAAAATGAGTGAGCTTGCCCGAACACACATGGTGGAGGCCCAACAGCAACAAAAGTCCTGGTATGACAAGTCAGCCCGGCAGAGGTCCTTCGACCCAGGGCAGAAAGTGCTTGTGCTCCTCCCAACTGATGACAACAAACTGTTGGCTAAGTGGCAAGGACCATTTGAAATCTTGAAGAAACTTGGACCAACCACTTACCAGGTATCCACCCCAGGGCGGTCACGCCCTACTAAGACTCTGCATATAAATCTCCTAAAGGAGTGGGTGCAGCGGCCTGAAAAGCAAGCAGAGGTGATGCTCATAAGAGGGATCAAAGATGAAGAGGAAGTAAATGAGCAATACTTGCCTCCATCTAATGACCTGGCAGGCCTGGACCTCACCCATCTCTCAGAAGATCAACAGCTGCAGGTGAGATCTTTATGTAATTCTGAAGTTTTCCAAGAGAATCCTGGGAGGACGACTGTTGTTGAACATGACAATGTTGTTAAAGAAGGTGCTTCTGTGAGAAGGTTGAGTTACAGGATCCCTGAACGCCTGCTGACCTCATTAAAAAAGGAGGTTGACCTGATGCTGTCCTTGGGGATCATCGAGGTCTCGAAAAGTGAATGGTGTAACCCTGTGGTCCTTGTACCAAAGAAGGATGGAAGCATAAGATTCTGCATTGATTTCAGGTATCTGAATTCAATTTCTCAGTTTGATTCATATCCAACACCAAGAATTGATGACCTGCTGGAGAGGTTAGGAAAAGCAAAATACTTAACCACTCTAGACCTCTGCAAGGGTTATTGGCAGGTTCCCCTGAGTGAGCGGTCCAGAGAACTGACGGCCTTTAGGACACCATGGGGCCTCTTCCAGTTTACGGTCCTTCCTTTTGGCTTGCATGGAGCACCAGCAACTTTTCAGAGACTCATGGACCAGGTACTTAGTGATTTCTCTGACTTTGCGGCTGCATATCTGGATGACATTGTCATTTACAGTGGCACCTGGGAGGAGCACCTGGAGCACCTGCATGCTGTCTTGGATCGCCTCCATACTGCTGGGCTGACTGTCAATCCGTCAAAGTGTGTTTTTGCTGCTGCAGAGACTGAGTACCTGGGCCACATCATCGGAAATGGGGTAATACGCCCACAGGTCAGCAAAATCCAGGCCTTAGAGTCCTGTCCCTTGCCACAAACGAGGAAACAGCTCCGATCCTTCCTGGGCATGGCGGGTTTTTATCATCGTTTCATACCCCAGTTCTCCAACCGAGCAGCTCTTCTAACAGACCTCACGGGATCCCGCAGCCCCAATCAAATACAGTGGACAGAGGAGGCAGAGGCGGCTTTTAAAGACATCCAACAGTCACTGAGTAAGCAACCTGTTTTGTACAGTCCAAACTTTAATGAACATTTCTTTCTGCAAACTGATGCTTCTGATCGTGGTTTGGGAGCTGTCTTACTCCAGGGACCTGAGGAGGATCGTCATCCAGTTGCTTACATCAGCCGAAAACTGTTCCCCAGGGAGGTTCGGTATTCAACTGTGGAGAAGGAGGCTTTGGCTATCAAATGGGCTCTTGATTCCTTCCGATACTACCTTCTTGGTCGGGAGTTCACCTTAGAGACCGATCTCAAGGCGCTTCAGTGGATGGAGAAAATGAGGGACACAAATGGACGAATCACCCGCTGGTATCTGGCCCTGCAACCCTATCGCTTCAGCATCCAGCACATCCCAGGAAGGAACAACCTCACTGCTGATTACCTCTCTCGCTGTTCAAGCGAGAGTCCTGAAGGGGGGGAGTGTGTGATGGCCACAGCCACACATGGGTAATGTTCACCCTCACCTCACCATCAGTTGCTCACCTCATAAGTTTGACACATGTCACCTCATGACAAAGAAATGGTGGATCACATAGGCTTAACTCTTTGAAGACCTACAGAGGCTAGCAAGTTAACTCTATACAATCAAGAATTCTGATCAGTGGGTAACTGCAAGTTTTCTGTTAGAGGAGAGAGATTTGGAGCTATATCTGAGGCTTGCACCTGGCAACAGTGTTAATTTTGTTGACTAATTATTTTCATCATAGTTTATGTCAACAATCTTTTTTCCCCTGATGAAAACTACAGACAGTAGTTTAGTTAGTTACAGACAGTAACTAATAAAAACAAGCGCACATGAACAAAAACTCAAACTAAATTAACTGACATTTTCATCAAATAAAAACTAGACTAAAATGTTTGACAGAGACTTAATCCAATCAGACCTAATTTGGTCATGTAGAAAGTAGAGACAAGTTAGGAATATATCCAATCACAGCTACTTTGGTTGTGTGGAAAGGTTGGATGAGTTAAGAGGGACATCCAATCACAGCTGCCTTAGCTTGGTGGTGGGATAAGTTGTGGAGCGATCCAATCAGAGCTCCTCTCTTTATGAATTGATATATTCATGTAGAGCAGGTTCACTGTTTGTTGTCAGTTCTGGTATTGTAACTGAGATGCTCTGCCAGGTAGCCTAAATAAAGGTGACTGCATTTCACACAAAAGTTCAATTTGTTTCTGATCATTTATACATTCAGACTTTACTAGCATTCAATTTATTAGATGTTTCATTTTATCCAAGTGTAAAACATGACTTCAGAAATTCAGGGAAACATAAAAAACACCTTACCCTTTACACTTCATATTTTAGTCGACTAAATTTACAGTAGATTTCATCGACTAAAATGTGAAATTTCATCAACTAAAACTAAAATAAGGAGTATTGCTTCAGCCTGCCCTACTGTAAAGTGTCTTGAGATAAAACTTGTTATGCACTGTTGCTATGCAAATAAAGATTAATTGTTTTGGTTGATCGATTGATTCAATGAATAAAAAGGCCAGTGATTGCTATGCACATGTTTTTCTATTTGAAAATAATAACTTTTTTATTTTTGATTTTTTAAAGAAATCATGACAAGTGTTACACTTGTACCCACTCTCCCCTACATTATATAGAACAGGGATCATCAGCTTCATCTGAACAAGAGCCAGTCTTTGTCCTTACACATGCTCTGGGGGCAGGGTCAAAAAAATAATTATGAATAAAAGCAATCATTTATATTAGCATAATAAACATGGTATTAGTTTAGCATTTTTGATTCAACAGTTTTTTAGCCTTTAAAAGTGAGATCAGTTCCTACCACCCATCCTGCAGCAGCCACGTGGGGAAATTTAGACTTTTTCTGGGGTTGTCATATTTACGGTAGAGTTCTGACACATATTTATTTTTTTATGATTTGGCTGAAATTGTCTGACAGGTGGATTTCTGTGAGCAGATCAAACATGAATTTAGTCCTGCACAAACTGTTTCAGTCACAGTTGTTGTGGGGGGGCATTAATAGGCCTAATTATAAGAATTAAATGGCAAAAAGCTGCCCTTCAAATAAGAGCCTCTTCTGCACATTTTCTGGATTTAATCGGACAAATTCGGGGCCGGACAGGAAGCTTTTGGGGGCCTGGTGTGGCCCCCGGGTGAGGATCAGTGAGGTTTCCACTAAATAAGGACAGCACAGCTGAAGTGCTGGACTCTTGCAGCCTGATGTGTGTACGTGCTGGAGCTGCGGGCCGCTGTTGCTCAACCCCCCGCGCTTGGTGTTGGAAGTGGGGCTGTGGCTGAGGTCCTCTCTGGTTGGAGGTGGAGCTGTAGCTGGTGGTTGGTGGAGGTGGGGCTGTTGTTGTGGTGAGCGGATGTTCGCTGTTTCTGACACTCACCGTTTGTGCTCAGGAGGCTCGGACGGACACCGACAGCGAACAGGTAAGCGCTCTTCCCTTCATACCTGCGGTCCGACCCGCTGCCTGAGAGCCTGCTGTCCGGGGCTCTCACCGATTAATCGGTCTGAGCTCAGAGTCGACGGCTGAAGCCTGAGACAGAGCAGGGAGCTAACGTTAGCTCAGCTACATGGTAATTAACCTGATTAGCTCAACAGGGTGCTAAGTGACCCAGCTCCTGTTGGTCAGTGAGGTTATTTGGGATGAAGTGATCTTGATGAAAGAGTTCCTGAGGAGCTGTGGAGCTCACAGGGTTAAAGATGGACCTCCAACATGTCACTGAGAGAGCGCCTCCTGGAGCCCCATCTGATTCAGGAGCGTCTGTTAGCACGATAGGACACTGTAGCAGAGATAATGCAGACTATGACGGAGATAAGTCACTCATTTATAGTTCATTATGTTGTTTTACTGTATTTAAAGCTGGTGAACAGGCCTAATTTGACCATCTGTCAGAAACATGCTGCTGTTCTGCGCTCTGACGCGTCACCATAACACTTAAATATTAATCAGAGATTATTTTACTGAATAATTATGTTTGTTATTATGTAGTCAGCCTGATTATGTAGTTTAATAACGGGTTGGTTCGTGCTGAGGTCCATCAGAGGGGTGAGCCTGTTTCCATAGTTTCCTGCCTCAGTCTCAGAGGGCCGTGACGTCAGCAGAGAGACCCCGCCCCCTCTCCATCCTCAGTGAACACAGATGAGTCATCGGCAGGATCAAAGGACCCGACAGATACAGTCGCTAATGAACTGACCAATGAGAGGTCATTAAGTATTATGACGTCACCACGACCGGAGTCAGTGTATCTACTGAGCTGTTATATACATAAACATATTATTATAGAGCATTTAATACACATTATTATAATAAACCAGGTCTTCATGATCCTGACAGATACACTCACTAATATAATGAACTGACCAATGAGCTGTCATAATTCATTAATACGTCACAATAACAGAGTTAGTATATCTACTGAGCTGTAATATACATAAACACATTATTATAGAGCATTTAATACACATTATTGTAATAAATAATGTCTTCATGATCCTGACAGATACACTCACTAATATAATGAACTGACCAATGAGCTGTCATAATTCATTAATACGTCACAATAACAGAGTTAGTATATCTACTGAGCTGTAATATACATAAACACATTATTATAGAGCATTTAATACACATTATTGTAATAAATAATGTCTTCATAATCGTGACAGTTCCATCATACTCATTAATATGATGGATTCATTCTTAACTCATTCTATGTTGATTGTCTACCTGGCCACTCACCTGGTGGTTATTATATCAGAAGACCACACATAGATGTTACTCAAGCTGATGAAAGCCTTGAGCTGAAACATGTCCTCTTGTTGCTGCTGCATAAACTTCAGACTTCATTGTGAGCACTGATGCTTTTATCATTTAGATTAAATACATTTTTTGAATCAGCACTAAAACAAGCAACTACTCCTTTAAATAATGTATCAATAAAATCTTATCAGCTCCCATTCCTGTCAGAAAAACAAAATTTATTTGAAACCATGCATCTTTGAGATTTTTCCTCCTGTTTCATTCAGATTCTGTTCCATTTGTTTTTGTGATGGGCTGATTCAGAAATCCAGGGCTGATGCCGATACCTATGTTAAAAGTGTTGATTTTAGTTGATACAGATGTTTTTCTAATCACATCTTTAAGTGTAATTCTCCACAACTATAATATTCTCTCTGCTGTTCGATCATCAAAACAGAGTTTGTCCAACAGGTCATTTTCCTGCTTGATAAGTAATAATAATTTTCTCTGAATCAGCTGTCTGACACTGATATGAGATCATTAGTCCTTATCAATTGTTTTATCAGTTCCTTTCACTTTGTTCTGTATGTTTTGCAAATCAAGGATGTCAGAGTCTCACTGAAGATGTGGAGTGTCATGTGTTTGACATCGTTGCCTCTGCAAACTTATGTAGGCCAGCTTTTCCCCACTCAGAAAATGAACAGTAATTGATAAAAAGCAACGAGCAGAATCGCCCATGGCATTGGTATCAATAAAGTCTTATCAATTCCCATCGCTGCTGCTGATTTTTGTAAAGGGGCACCATGTACTGGACTGAATCTGATGTGTGTCCCTGGTTGTTTTATTTGTTAGATGCTGCTTCTTGATTATTTTTTAAAATCTAAATATGGCTGGACTACACCTGCATCTCATCCCTTTTTGAATGCTGCTGTTGTAATCAGGGGTGATGACGGACTAGACTTCAGCAGTACGGGGTCTTAAAATGTATAGAGGGTCTTGAAGGTTTTGAAGTTTATCCCCTGACGCTGTCCCATCTGTATCTGGTCTCTGAGTCCCGTGTGTTTGTCAGAGATGTAAATGTAACATTTGCGTCTTCATGAGACTGCAAAGGTCTGCAGAAATGTCAGGGTTTGCAGATCTGTGAATCAAATGAACTATCTCTGTTCTCTGTGTGTCTCCGTCTGCAGGTTTGGGTTAAAACGTGACTGATCATCTTATCTTCACCAAAAAGTGCTCTGTTCTGTTTGTACATATATCGGACTGTCAAGCTCAGCTGTATGTAGCCTGGGAACCTCTGCTCTCTGTTTCTCTGGGCAGGGGCTTCGGTGATGCAGTCTGATAGCACGTTTGGTCACTACTTGGGAGGTTGCAGGTTTGAGCTCAGCTCCAGCTGTCACATTGCGATGTGTCCTTAGGCAAGACGCTTAACCCCAAGTTCCTCCCACTGCTGTGTCAGTGGTGTGTAAATGGGTAGGAAAGGGAGTGAATGTGTTAGTGATACTGATGGACAACAGACAGAGAAACTCCAACCATCAGTGAGTGAATGTGGGAGTGAATGGGTGTGAATGTGTAGATGTGACCTGTGGTGTTAAAGTCAAAGACTAGAAAAGCACTATGTAACCTCAAGTCCATTTACCATTTACAGCTGTTTGTCAAAATCATCACTCATGATCTGAATTTAAATTTCAGCACATATTGATAAAAGGATTGTTGAATAAAGTAGACTTCCCTGCCACAATAACTATCATCGAAACCTTTTATAAAAGTGTCAGTAGTTAAAATCAGATCATTGGTTCAATGAAACGTCTAATTCAGCCCCATTTTGGCTGAAGGCAGCCCTGTTGTCAGTTTAAACATCTCTGTACACTTTAACAGTCTGGTCAAATCTTCCAAAAATGCTCACCTAGGACATCCCCAAAGCAAAATGTTTATTGCTCTTGAACCCTTTGGGGTACATGCTGGTCTCTGCTGAAAGGTAACAGTCTTCAGTTTTTCCAACAATAATCAGAATCACTGTAGGTGCTACTGCAGCTGACTTATGGTAGCTTGAACACACAAAAATAAGGCAGTATTCCTTTGCCTAGATTTTTTAACCAAGAGAACCTCAGTGAAATCAGAATCTCTGCACAAAAGGGTCCTGGTCGAGACCAGCAGCAGATTTTTCAACCTGAAACAATGAAAGTCACAGAACAACAGAAAATAACCAAATCAGAGTCCGAGCAGAAAAAAATCACATTAATCTGTGCTTGAAAAGACTTCCAGAGAGTGTCTCCAGGACACAAAACGTCCTGCAGCAGATCCAGTCTGCAGGAGCAGACCTGAAACGTCTTTGGCCCATGCACATGTGAACTTTAGGGACAGATAGAAGTTTAGTGACTGAGTCACAGAGTGAAGACTGAAGCTTCCAGCTCTTCTCACATAAATACTGATAAATAAATAAATAAATGATAATAATAAATACAGCCTTATAGATCAGGATGTGATGTGATACATCGATTGAACCTTCAAGCTTCATGATGAACAGGACCCAAAGATTTAAGATTCATTCATACAGTGGTGTTCAAACTTTTTTTGCCCAGGGCACACCAAAGATCACACTAAATTCATATCCATGCAGTAGAGCCTCTGTGTGTAACAGAGTCTCATCAGTCTGTACGTCTGTCTGTATCTGCTGTGCCTGATGGAAATGACAAACAGCTGTATTACCCTGGAAAGACTTTAAACTGGATTCATTAAAGAATCACAGCAGAAAATACACTCTTTTTTATTCAG
This sequence comes from Cetoscarus ocellatus, assembly GCA_037902135.1. Lineage (NCBI taxonomy): Eukaryota > Metazoa > Chordata > Actinopteri > Labriformes > Labridae > Cetoscarus > Cetoscarus ocellatus. Next base: position 163,828 of record JBAMNC010001669.1, on the reverse strand, counting down.
ACACATCATGATGACAATTTAAATGTATCAAACAGTCATTTTTCTAAGCAGGCTGTATTAGATAAGGAAATTGATTTTTGATATCCAGATTTTAACACAGATTTCAGCTTTGAATAAATAGTTTAACCAACAGGCCTCACAGAGTTATCAGAGTTTGTATTTATTTTATTGAGCACACAGTCAAACGTTTTGTTGGTTTAGTTTGGTTAATGGTTCAGATGTGCTTGAAGCTCGTTTCCCCCTGAAAGAACAGAGGATTATATTTACAGGAGTGCCGTGATAAAATGAAGCTCACAGGAGCGATGAGACTTTACAGCAGAATTGATGTGGTCATTACCTCCGCCGAAGAGTTTATGTTTTTACCATCATATGTTTGTTTTTCTGTCTGTTTGTTTGTTTGTTTGTTTGTTAGCAAGATTACTCAAAAACTACTGGACGGATTTTGCTGAAATTTTCAGGAAGTGTTGGTAATGGCCCAACTTAGAAATGATTGGATTTTGGTGGTGATCCATTTGCGACTGATCATTTTTGCTCAATAACTGTCCAACTAATAATGATATCAACATGATTCTGAGAGCTAGGTGTGGGTTTTCAGGGTCATGAATCATATTATGATGGTAATTTTATCATGAAACTCTTGCTTATAGATGTAACAGCAATATCTGAGCTACCTTGGTGGAGGTTTGCGCTCTCTGAGTGCTTTCTAGTTGATTTTTGGAAAGGTGAGAACATCTGTTTAATCTTTATCCTACCCTGCCTACTCTGCTGACTGCAAATCCTAAAAGGTATTAAAGGAACTTTGATATACTGAATTTGTAGTGTTGTGTAGAAATGACACTCAAAAAATTGATAGAGAAAATAAGAACTCATTCATGAGATGCTGCATAATTGTGATAATAACATATGTTTAAAAAAATCCCCAACACACCTGATCTTGCTTTAAGGCACACCAGAGAGCCCTGTCACATCATTTGAGAGCGCCTGCATTCATATAAAACAGCCTCTTGTCGACCAGAGGCATAGAAGTGGCATCAACAAGGAGCTTAACTGCAGCAAACAGAATAGAAGATTTAATTTTGAAATAAAAGCCCAGTCGCAGCTTTAACTTCTTCAATATGAAGCCTAAAGACAGTGAACCATTGATCAAGGACCTGAGATACAGACTTGATCACATGACCCTGAGAGGTGACAGCAGAGATCCGGGTCAGTTTGAAACATCATGAGTTTGGTTTGTCAGGTGTAACATTAATAAGACCTCCTGCAGAGACTAACACCACCAGTCAATGAATGATCAGGACATTAAACCCTGATCTGAGCGTCTCTGAGGTGTTCTGTTTGTCCATGCAGAGAGAGATGTTTTATTTGGAGAGTACCCTGGTTACAGAAACGGAGCATGATTTACACCCTCCAAACCCAACACCACCCCCACCACCTAACGCAGACCCTCCTGCAGGACACACTGCTCAAACACTGTACCAGACAGTAACAGTACAGGTGATTAGGACAGTCCAGGTGCAGGTTTCCTGGCTCCTCATCTTGCAGTTAGGGCAATGTTTATGTGGGTGTGCCATCATCAGTTTGTTGATTGTGAAATAATCAGCAGGTAAACATGATTAGTCTGAGTGTCAGAGGATTCAGCTGTCTCACCATTAATACCAAAGTGTGTCACAACTCAGACTGAGGTCTGTTTCAACATCCAGGAATACTTTTTAAACTAATTCATCTGCTGCTGTTAGCCAGGCCTGATTTATTAATCAGCTGTTAGACCAGGTGTGTGTTAGACTGTCAGAGACATCAGATTATCTGATCACATTCACACAGTGAAGACAGAGACTGTTAGAGTCATCAGATTATCTGATCACATTCACACAGTGAAGAAAGAGACTGTCAGAGACATCAGATTATCTGATCACATTCACACAGTGAAGACAGAGACTGATAGAGTCATCAGATTATCTGATCACATTCACACAGTGATGACAGAGACGTTCAGAGACATCAGATTATCTGAAAAACATTCATACAGTGATGACAGAGACTGTTAGAGTCATCAGATTATCTGAAAAACATTCACACAGTGATGACAGAGACTGACAGAGACTGTCAGAGACATCAGATTATCTGATCACATTCACACAGTGATGACAGAGACTGACAGAGACTGTCAGAGACATCAGATCATCTGAAAAACATTCACACAGTGATGACAGAGACTGTTAGAGTCATCAGATTATCTGATCACATTCACACAGTGAAGACAAAGGCTGTCAGAGACATCAGATTATCTACTCACATTCACACAGTGATGACAGAGACTGTCAGAGACATCAGATTATCTGATCACATTAACACAGTGAAGACAGAGACTGTCGGAAACATCAAATTATCTGATCACATTCACACAATGATGACGGAGACAGAGACTGTCAGATTATCTGATCACATTCACACAGTGATGACAGAGGCTGTCAGAGTCATCAGATGATCTGATCACATTCACACAGTGATGACAGAGACTGACAGAGACTGTCAGAGACCTCAGATTATCTGATATATTCACACAGTGATGACAGAGACTGTCAGAGTCATCAGATTATCTGAACACATTCATACAGTGATGACAGAGACTATTAGAGTCATCAGATTATCTGATACATTCACACAGTGATGACGGAGACTGTCAGAGTCATCAGATTATCTGAACACATTCACACAGTGATGACAGAGACTGTCAGAGACATCAAATTATCTACTCACATTCACACAGTGATGACAGAGACTGACAGAGACTGATAGAGTCATCAGATTATCTGATCACATGTACACAGTGAAGAAAGAGACTGTCAGAGACATCAGATTATCTGATCACATTCACACAGTGATGACAGAGACTGTCAGAGACATCAAATTATCTACTCACATTCACACAGTGATGACAGAGACTGACAGAGACTGTCAGAGACATCAGATTATCTGATACATTCACACAGTGATGACAGAGACTGTCAGAGTCATCAGATTATCCCGATCACTTTCACACAGTGATAACAGAGACTGTTAGAATCATCAGATTATCTGATCACATTCACACGGTGATGACAGAGACTGTCAGAGATATCAGATTATCTGATCACATTCACACAGTGATGCCAGAGACTGTCAGAGACATCAGATTATCTGATCACATTCACACAGTGAAGACAGAGACTGTAAGAGTCATCAGATTATCCCGATCACATTCACACAGTGAACACAGAGGCTGTCAGAGTCATCAGATTATCTGATCACATTCACACAGTGAAGACAGACACTGTTAGAGTCATCAGATTATCTGATCACATTCACACAGTGATGACAGAGACGGTCAGAGACATCAGATTATCTGAAAAACATTCATACAGTGATGACAGAGACTGTTAGAGTCATCAGATTATCTGATCACATTCACACAGTGATGACAGAGAACTGTAAGAGTCATCAGATTATCTGATCACATTCACACAGTGATGACAGAGACTGTCAGAGACATCAGATTATCTGATCACATTCACACAGTTAAGACAGAGGCTGTCAGAGACATCAGATTATCTACTCACATTCACACAGTGATGACAGAGACTGTCAGAGACATCAGATTATCTGATCACATTAACACAGTGAAGACAGAGACTGTCGGAAACATCAAATTATCTGATCACATTTACACAATGATGACAGAGACAGAGACTGTCAGATTATCTGATCACGTTCACACAGTGATGACAGAGACTGTTAGAGTCATCAGATTATCTGATCAGATTCACACAGTGATGACAGAGGCTGTCAGAGTCATCAGATTATCTGATCACATTCACACAGTGATGACAGAGACTGTCAGAGTCATCAGATTATCTGATCACATTCACACAGTGATGACAGAGACTGTCAGAGACATCAGATTATCTGATCACATTCACACAGTGAAGACAGAGGCTGATAGAGTCAATGAGATAATGGAGATGTCAGACTCAAACATGCCCTCTCTCATTGCCTTAACACCTCAGGTTCCTGTTTCCATGGTGATAACTGTTTCATATTGGCATACTCTGTACGAATAGGTCTGCTGGCTCTAATTGACTCACAGAGGCTGAAGGATGAGCTCTGCTGTACTGGAGTGCTGAGCCTGAATGAAAATCAAACTGTTATTGATAACACTGAGGAGGTCTGATGACTGTTATTGATCGGTTTATTGGTTTTATTTAGGAAAACTCACAGTAAACTCCTGCAGGCTAGATGCTCAGATGTTTCCAGTAGCACATTTTTGTTGTAGATAAGTCCTGTGGTGGTGTCAGCTCCTCTCTCTGCTGGTTTGATCAGCGTTCATGCAGATCGTTAAACACTCTTTAAATGTAATGAATTTAAGTCAATATTTGAAGTTTAAGGCGGTTAAAGTCTGAAAACATGTTTTGTAGTTCATTTGGTCCTTTGCCTGACTGATAAATGAGAGGGTGTAGGGCTTGTATAAACTTGACTGTGCTGTGGCGTGATGACTCTTCTTCCCTGAAATTAGTCACATGTCACATGATCAGGCAACAACATGGACGTCATAGAGAAGACAGCAGGTCCTGACAGTTTGTCTAATATGGGGATGGGCCACGTTAATGTTGTCCTCGTTGTCAAAGGGCTAAATCTTTAACCTGATACCCCAGATGGACTGTTCATAATGTTTCACTAGTCCATCTGCAACAGCCCATAGAAAGTGTTTGGGACTGGGCAGAACCTTTCAACGCATATCCAGCAGGTGATTGGACGGTGTTCCTTCAGTCACATTCATTACGAGCCAATCAGATAATGTAGTAGGTGTGCACTACTGTGCACTACTGCACAGTGTAAAGGACAGAACATGAACCACTTTGTAAAACAAGCTTGTCAAAACATGTCAGAAGTGGAGTGAAAATATCCTTTTTACAGAGAAGCTTGTAGTGTTTCTATTTGTTCTTCATTAAATAAAGAAATATGGTCTAGAGTGTCTCTGTGGATCACTGTAGTGTCTGTGGATCACTGTAGTGTCTCTGTGGATCACTGTAGTGTCTGTGGATCACTGTAGTGTCTCTGTGGATCATTGTAATGTCTGTGGGTCACTGTAGTGTCTGTGGATCACTGTAGTGTCTGTGGATCAGTGTGGTGTCTTTGTGGATCACTGTAGTGTCTCTGGGGATCACTGTAGTATCTCTGTGGCTCACTGTAGTGTCTCTGGGGATCACTGTAGTGTCTCTGTTGATCCCTGTAGTATCTCTGTGGCTCACTGTAGTGTCTCCGGGGATCACTGTAGTGTCTCTGTTGATCCCTGTAGTATCTCTGTGGCTCACTGTAGTGTCTCTGGGGATCACTGTCTCTGTTGTGATCAGTATAGTGTCTCTGTTGATCAGTGTAGTTTATCTGTGGATCACTGTAGTGTTTCTGTGGATCACTGTAGGGTCTTTGTTGATCACCATAGTGTCTGTGGATCAGTGTAGTGTCTCTGTGGATCATTGTAGTGTCCGTGGGTCAGTGTAGTGTCTCTGTGGATCACTGTAGTGTTTCTGTGGATCACTGTAGGGTCTTTGTGGATCACTGTAGGGTCTCTGTGGATCACTGTAGTATCTCTGTGGCTCACTGTAGTGTCTCTGGGGATCACTGTAGTGTCTCTGTTGATCCCTGTAGTATCTCTGTGGCTCACTGTAGTGTCTCCGGGGATCACTGTAGTGTCTCTGTTGATCCCTGTAGTATCTCTGTGGCTCACTGTAGTGTCTCTGGGGATCACTGTCTCTGTTGTGATCAGTATAGTGTCTCTGTTGATCAGTGTAGTTTATCTGTGGATCGCTGTAGTGTTTCTGTGGATCACTGTAGGGTCTTTGTTGATCACCATAGTGTCTGTGGATCAGTGTAGTGTCTCTGAGGATCATTGTAGTGTCCGTGGGTCAGTGTAGTGTCTCTGTGGATCACTGTAGTGTTTCTGTGGATCACTGTAGGGTCTTTGTGGATCACTGTAGGGTCTCTGTGGATCACTGTAGTATCTCTGTGGCTCACTGTAGTGTCTCTGGGGATCACTGTAGTGTCTCTGTTGATCCCTGTAGTATCTCTGTGGCTCACTGTAGTGTCTCTGGGGATCACTGTCTCTGTTGTGATCAGTATAGTGTCTCTGTTGATCAGTGTAGTTTATCTGTGGATCACTGTAGTGTTTCTGTGGATCACTGTAGGGTCTTTGTTGATCACCATAGTGTCTGTGGATCAGTGTAGTGTCTCTGTGGATCATTGTAGTGTCCGTGGGTCAGTGTAGTGTCTCTGTGGATCACTGTAGTGTCTCTGTGGATCACTGTAGTGTTTCTGTGTTCATCCTGCAGACAGATTAAGCTCTCAGAAGGTCCATAGTCTTCTTTCTCTTTGTTTTCAGACGACCTTCTCAGACAGATCTTCCTCTAAGGAGGGCGGGAGTGTGAAAGTCAGCCCGACATGCAGGACGAGTGACACCGAGCAGGGACTCCTCCTCCTCCTCTTCCTCGTCTCCTTGTCCATTGGAGCGAGCGATCAGGTCTGACAGCAGCTCCTTCTTCATCATTTACCCTCCTCACTGTGATCCCTGTGGAGCGAGCCGCTGACGTCTTGTGTTTCATGTTTTCAGCTCAGAGAGCAGCAGGAACACGAGCTGAAGACTGCAAGGCATGATGGGAGCGTGGGCGCTGTTGGTGCTGCTCTTCGTCTGTCAGAGTCACGGCCTGCAGAGAGTCAGGCTTCTGGAAAGAGTAAAGAGGTGAGGAGAGCACACGCCTGACGACTGAGGAGGCTGTTCAACAGGATGAAGGTTCAGTGATGTGTCTGACAGTAGGGTGGGCAAAAATACAGATTTAAACCTTCAGTCTGATTCTAATGAAGGACAATCTCTGAGACAGAAATACAGAAATACAGATTAAACCTTCAGTCTGATTCTTATGGAATCAGTCTTTGAATATCCGATCCTGTTTCATTAATTTACACACTCCAAACCTCCGTTTGCCACAGGCCTTAGATGACACCCTACACTCTGTTATTCGGGCTTTACATTTTTGAAAACACTTGCCTTAAAGGGTGTCTGAATTTTTCATGTCTTGTTCAAAAATGTCTAAAACATTTGGATCAGATTGGGTTTAGATGGTTCAGTGTTAGTCTGACACATTGGTTGTGCATAACCGATGGCAGAAATATCTGCAACGTATAAAACCCCCCCTAAATATAGTCAATATTGTTCCAGTCTGTATTGTTTTCCAGTGTTAATTGCACAAAAACATCTGCAAAAGTATGAACAACATTAATAAAACTGGATGTAGAAATCGATCTAATACTAAACTTTACTTGTCCAAGTTGGGCAAAATTATTTACCAAACAGTTTTAACATTTGGAATTAACATTGTTAAAGCTGTTTAACTGTAAATTATGTGCACATCATAATTATATAAAACCTCTTGCCAGATCTTGCAGTGGTGAAACTTTGAGAGGAGGACATCTCATTATTCTTCATGTTCATGAAGGAGCGATGATCCTTCCTCCTCTGCCTCCGTCCTTTCCTGCTGCAGGTGTTTCTGTCAGACTGGGAGCAGGAGTTCATCTGCAGGCTGATTCATCCCTCTGATTTTCTGTCTCATTATCTGTCTCATTAAGTGTTTGTATGAAGTCAGTCATTAGAATTACTGAGTACGTCATTTTAAATTGTATCGTGTTTTTTTCCCAGCAATATCATTTAACACTTCATACGTGTTAACATACGCACAGAAAATCTTCAAATATATAAGACCACAGTACTTATCCAGCTGTAAACCATGGATCGTAACAAACGTATAAAACACAATACCTGACCAAATGTAAGTGACAAAATCAATAAATAAGTGGATATATTAAAAAAAGGAAAAAAATCCATAAACATGTAAATAATAAAACATTTCTTTCAGGATTAGTAATTTGGTTTAGCTGGGATAATTGACTCATAAATTTAGGGATAACAGCACCACTATTTTTGTAATATGTTTTCCTGGTGAACTGCAGAGGGCCATTTATATCTCATCTCCAGTTATTTCCATTATATTGGTTAAATCAGTTTTTCAAGAAATGAATTGAAGGGGCCCCAGATATTACTAAAGGTTGTTTGTTTTCCTCTGATAGTCTATGTGAGGAGTTGTAGATAATTCAGATTTCCTAGGCCTACCTTCTCTTTTCTGTGCTAGAAAATAATTCTTTTGACAAGTAAAAAAAAAAATATTTGGTGTTTCTTCCTTATTTAATAACTAGCTGGATCTATACCCAACAGAAAGCTCTTTGGGTCTAAATGTCATTTGAGTACGCTGCCACAGACTGTGAAAAAGCATACCCTTTTCTTCTTTACATTAATACATCCATCTGGAACACTGCTGTTCATTTTGTTAAGCTTATCTTGGGTCATATATGTTCACATTAGCCAGTTATATTGCAGCAAAAGAATCTCATATGTTTAACAGCCTTATGTCCCTCTTCAGGTCACAGGATGGCGACCCCTCAGACTCCGCCTCCTGCATCTCCAGGACCAATCAGGACCTCACAAACCCTCACAACTTCTCAGTGGACATCAGGATGCCTGGAGTCATCCCGAGCGGGGTGAGTTTGAGCACACAGAGAAGTCTGCATCTTTACATGTGGACATGATCAGCTGATCAGCAGACGCTTCACAAACACACAGACTGACAGATTCTTTAAGTTAAAACAGCAGAGAGGGGATAAACGCCATCAGTCTGAGTTTAAAGTGTTTTACTGTATGAATCACTGTGTAACTTTAATATGAAGTAACTGTATCCCTGTGATCGTCTTCACTGTTTTAAATGGTCTCTTTTTCTTGTGTTTCAGTCGGACACTTACCTCTGCTTATCGTTTCCCATGCCAACTAATGGAGATGCTTACATAGGTGAGCAAAACATCTTGATATTATTGTTGTTATTATTATACATAATTATGAGTAAAGTCTGCCTTCATATGGGGCAGGTGTCAGGCCTTTAACAACACATAAAAATTAACTCCTCAGAGCACAGATGGAGAGACTGTAAAGTATTGAATTTCCTCTTAAAATGATGATAATTGGGTATTAAATGAGTGTACTGTATTGGCAAACTGAATGAAATCCGGTCCGTCAGTGCAGCTCACACTGATCATGCCTGAGGTTTTGCATGTACCTCGATGAGGACCTTTGACCTCTGTGTTTTTTCAGAATATGCTCAGTCACTTTTCTCTTACTGTGAACATAAAGGTGTGTCAAAGTGAAATCTTCACAGTCTTATTCACGTGTCCTCTGGTGTGCAGAGGCCTTAACATCGATGTGAAAAACACAATTCTTGATCTACAACAGAGGAAAATAAAAAAACGTATGAAGCCTCGTCTTCATTGTTCAAACATCCAGAATGGTTTTTGCTTAAGATCGAGAATGAGAGCTTTAACTGAAGTATTCGAGTTTAAGACTTTGATTTGATTTTGGTGAAAATAAAACAAATTATTGATATTGATACCACAGCAACAAAAACACAAGTCAGAGAAATGCAATATGGGGCAATGAATTGTTTTAAATTTCTACAGCTATCAGAACTCTGCGGTTCACCATATGAAATAAGAATAAACGATGATAGAGGAAATGCTCCTGCAGGGTCTTGATGACTGAACGAAGCTTCTCTGCTGAGACGAGATTTTGAATGTTGGCGATGAACTCATTAAAAGTTTCTTGGATAATTAATGAATTGTTCATTAAAAGTCCTTTGAATCAGATGGTTGAAATTTTCAGCTTAATTTGTGTGTTTAGCTGCTTTTTCCTCAATCTTTGTTTTTAAAATGTTTCCACTCTGAATCCACTGGGCCTCATGTTGAGATTTGCTGTTACTGTCAAATCCTGCAGCACTAACAGGTCCAGGTTTTAGGGGCTTTCACACTTAACGTTGTTTGGTTCAGACTTTTAGACTTTTCTGTTTGGTCCGAACCAAAATGATAGATGTGAAACCTCTCCTGGAACTTGGAGGTGGTCTCGGTTCAGACCAAATGGAACCACGGTCTGGTTCATGCCCAGTGTAAAAGCATTATTTTGAAAGGTTGGGACCTTAGTATCAATGACAGGAAATTACAACATAACTACCTGAAAAAGAAAATCCATCACCAAAACAAAATGAGGCGCAGAAGCAAACGAGGAGAAGAGGAGACCAAATGTCTGATAGATATTTAGACAGATGTCAGATTGTCGTCTAACGATGAACTCGGACCAGCCTTGTGTGCAGCTCTTCAAGTTGTCGCTGTTGCCAGAAGATCAACCATAAAATGATGCTGATGATTTCATTCATGTTTACAACATTAAAGACCCGTGTTAACATCAGGCCAAATGACCAATCAGTGTAAACTACAGAGACACAGAAAGCACGTAGTTGATGGCGATATCACGTAGGTTCATCATGTAAAGTCTGTAAGTCCATTTGCATTAATGACAGTGTGAAACCTGAACAGACCAAACCAAATGTATACAGTGTACCAAAACATGGACCTTGGTCTGGACTTTCAGATGTGAAAACACCTTTAGTCCCAGATTCTTGATGGACCAGCTTCAGATGAGTTTGATGTTGAAGAAAATGTAAAAAACAGTAAAAATAAATTAAAGTCTCTGATTCTCTGAATCACTTCAGTGCTTCACTGCTCTCAGTCTCATAAACCTGTTTGTCCTCCTCAGTTGACTTCATCCCCCACGCCAGGATGGACACGGTCCACCACATGCTGCTGTTTGGCTGCAAGACCCCCGTCTCCACCAGCAGCTACTGGTAATCTACACCTACGCCTACAGCTACAGCTACACCTACAGCTACAGCTACAGCTACACCTACAGCTACAGCTACAGCTACACCTACAGCTACAGCTACAGCTACAGCTACAGCTACCCCTACACCTACAGCTACCCCTACACCTACAGCTACAGCTACAGCTACAGCTACAGCTACGCCTACAGCTACCCCTACACCTAGAGCTACACCTACAGCTACAGCTACAGCTACGCCTACAGCTACCCCTACACCTACAGCTACAGCTACAGCTACAGCTACGCCTACAGCTACCCCTACACCTAGAGCTACACCTACAGCTACAGCTACAGCTACAGCTACACCTACAGCTACAGCTACAGCTACAGCTACAGCTACACCTACAGCTACCCCTACACCTACAGCTACACCTACAGCTACAGCTACACCTACGCCTACAGCTACCCCTACACCTACAGCTACAGCTACAGCTACAGCTACAGCTACAGCTACAGCTACAGCTACACCTACAGCTACAGCTACACCTACAGCTACACCTACAGCTACACCTACAGCTACAGCTACAGCTACACCTACAGCTACACCTACACCTACAGCTACACCTACAGCTACAGCTACAGCTACACCTACAGCTACACCTACACCTACAGCTACAGCTACAGCTACACCTACAGCTACACCTACAGCTACAGCTACAGCTACACCTACAGCTACAGCTACAGCTACACCTACACCTACACCTACACCTACAGCTACACCTACAGCTACAGCTACAGCTACACCTACAGCTACAGCTACAGCTACACCTACAGCTACAGCTACAGCTACACCTACAGCTACACCTACGCCTACAGCTACACCTACAGCTACAGCTACAGCTACACCTACAGCTACAGCTACAGCTACACCTACGCCTACAGCTACAGCTACAGCTACAGCTACACCTACAGCTACACCTACAGCTACAGCTACAGCTACACCTACAGCTACAGCTACACCTACAGCTACACCTACACCTACAGCTACAGCTACAGCTACACCTACAGCTACACCTACAGCTACAGCTACAGCTACACCTACGCCTACAGCTACAGCTACAGCTACACCTACACCTACACCTACAGCTACAGCTACAGCTACAGCTACACCTACACCTACAGCTACACCTACACCTACGCCTACAGCTACAGCTACAGCTACACCTACACCTACAGCTACAGCTACAGCTACACCTACAGCTACACCTACAGCTACAGCTACAGCTACACCTACAGCTACAGCTACAGCTACACCTACAGCTACAGCTACAGCTACGCCTACACCTACACCTACACCTAGAGCTACACCTAGAGCTACACCTACAGCTACACCTACAGCTACACCTACAGCTACACCTACGCCTACAGCTACAGCTACACCTACACCTACAGCTACACCTACAGCTACACCTACACCTACAGCTACAGCTACAGCTACACCTACAGCTACAGCTACACCTACAGCTACAGCTACAGCTACAGCTACACCTACAGCTACAGCTACAGCTACACCTACAGCTACAGCTACAGCTACAGCTACACCTACAGCTACACCTACAGCTACAGCTACACCTACAGCTACACATACAGCTACACCTACAGCTACAGCTACACCTACAGCTACACCTACAGCTACAGCTGCACCTGCAGCTACAGCTGCACCTACAGCTACAGCTACACCTACACCTACAGCTACAGCTACACCTACAGCTACAACCAATATCCAACATCTACACCTACAGCCAACATTCAACATACAAGGCAGTTTCTTTGTCTTAAATTGTGGCTCCAAAACAGAAACAAAACAAAAACCAAGCCATCAGACATGGAGGAGTGCAGATGGTGCATTGATCTCACAGCCTGAGTGAAGAAGCTGCTCTGCAGTCCGGTGGTACAGCGGATACTTCTGCACTTTTGCCTGATGGCAGCAGGTGAACAGGCTGTGGTGGGGTGGGTGTTGTCCTCCAGTATCCTCTGGGTTCTGCTTTGACACCTCACCTCGCTGATATCACTGGTGCTCTGTAGATGGGTACGATGATATTTTGGGCAGTTTTAATCTGTGCAGGGTCCTCCTGTCCTGGGCCGTGCACGTCCCATGTCAGTGTGTGATGTTTCCAGTCAGGATGCTTTCAGTCACTCCTTTGTAAAAGTTGACAAGAACTTGGCGTGGGAATTTTGCTTTCTTAAGCAGGGCAGAGACATGTGAAGTCCATGACAGGTTCTCTGTTGTGTTGATTCCCAGGAACTTAAAACTGCCCACTTGCTCCACCTCAGCTCCACTGATGTAGACAGGGTTGTGTGTCTTTGCCTTCTTTGTTCGAAAATCAACTATCAGCTCTTTGGTTTTATTGATGTTGAGCAGTAAACTTTTTTTCTGTGCACTAGTCTACAGGAGTCTGACGTCTCTTCACTGTTGGAAATCTGGCCGATGATGGTGGTGTCATCTTTTGTTTGATTTGTTTCCATAATTTCAGACAGTTATGACTCGGTCATGTTGTTATGATGACTGAGCTGTGACTCAGTGTCAGAGTTATAGAGAGGAAGATGCTTTTGTTTGATTTGTTTCCATAATTTCAAACAGTTATGACTCTGTCATGTTGTTATGATGACTGAGCTGTGACTCAGTGTCAGAGTTATAGAGGGGTAGATGCTTTTGTTTGATTTGTTTCCATAATTTCAAACAGTTATGACTCTGTCATGTTGTTATGATGACTGAGCTGTGACTCAGTGTCAGAGTTATAGAGGGGTAGATGCTTTTGTTTGATTTGTTTCCATAATTTCAAACAGTTATGACTCTGTCATGTTGTTATGATGACTGAGCTGTGACTCAGTGTCAGAGTTATAGAGGGGTAGAAGCTTTTGTTTGATTTGTTTCCATAATTTCAAACAGTTATGACTCTGTCATGTTGTTATGATGACTGAGCTGTGACTCAGTGTCAGAGTTATAGAGGGGTAGATGCTTTTGTTTGATCTGTTTCCATAATTTCAGACGGTTATGACTCTGTCCTGTTATGGTGATGGAGCTGTGACTCAGTGTCAGAGTTATAGAGGGGTAGATGCTTTTGTTTTATCTGTTTCCATAATTTCAAACAGTTATGACTCGGTCATGTTGTTATGATGACTGAGCTGTGACTCAGTGTCAAATTATAGAGGGGTAGATGCTTTTGTTTGATTTGTTTCCATAATTTCAGACGGTTATGACTCGGGCATGTTGTTATGATGACTGAGCTGTGACTCAGTGTCAGAGTTATAGAGGGGTAGAAGCTTTTGTTTGATTTGTTTCCATAATTTCAGACGGTTATGACTCGGTCATGTTATGGTGATGGAGCTGTGACTCAGTGTCAGAGTTATAGAGGGGTAGATGCTTTGTTTGATCTGTTTCCATAATTTCAGACGGTTATGACTCGGTCATGTTATGGTGATGGAGCTGTGACTCAGTGTCAGAGTTATAGAGGGGTAGATGCTTTTGTTTGATTTGTTTCCATAATTTCAGACGGTTATGACTTGGTCATGTTTTGGTGATGGAGCTGTGACTCAGTGTCAGAGTTATAGAGGGGTAGAAGCTTTTGTTTGATTTGTTTCCATAATTTCAGACGGTTATGATTCGGGCATGTTGTTATGATGACTGAGCTGTGACTCAGTGTCAGAGTTATAGAGGGGTAGATGCTTTTGTTTTATCTGTTTCCATAATTTCAGACGGTTATGACTCGGGCATGTTGTTATGATGACTGAGCTGTGACTCAGTGTCAGAGTTATAGAGGGGTAGAAGCTTTTGTTTGATCTGTTTCCATAATTTCAGACGGTTATGACTCGGTCATGTTATGGTGATGGAGCTGTGACTCAGTGTCAGAGTTATAGAGGGGTAGATGCTTTGTTTTATCTGTTTCCATAATTTCAGACAGTTATGACTCGGTCATGTTATGGTGATGGAGCTGTGACTCAGTGTCAGAGTTATAGAGGGGTAGATGCCTTTGTTTGATTTGTTTCCATAATTTCAGACGGTGATGACTCGGTCATGTTGTTATGATGACTAAGCTGTGACTCAGTGTCAGAGTTATAGAGGGGTAGAAGCTTTTGTTTGATCTGTTTCCATAATTTCAGACGGTTATGACTCGGGCATGTTGTTATGATGACTGAGCTGTGACTCAGTGTCAGAGTTATAGAGGGGTAGATGCTTTTGTTTGATTTGTTTCCATAATTTCAGACGGTTATGACTTGGTCATGTTTTGGTGATGGAGCTGTGACTCAGTGTCAGAGTTATAGAGGGGTAGATGCTTTTGTTTGATCTGTTTCCATAATTTCAGACGGTGATGACTCGGTCATGTTGTTATGATGACTGAGCTGTGACTCAGTGTCAGAGTTATAGAGGGGTAGAAGCTTTTGTTTGATCTGTTTCCATAATTTCAGACGGTTATGACTTGGTCATGTTTTGGTGATGGAGCTGTGACTCAGTGTCAGAGTTATAGAGGGGTAGATGCTTTTGTTTGATCTGTTTCCATAATTTCAGACGGTTATGACTTGGTCATTGTATTATGGTGATGGAGCTGTGGCTTGCAGTGCAGCTCTGCTTATCAGAATGTATAATATTTAAAGAGCTTCCTAATCTTCCTGGTCTGTGTCAACATCGCTGCAGAGTGTTTAGCTCTGTTACCATGGCAGCTGATGAGTGTTACCTGCTCATTGGTGTGGTTCAGTGTCCCCCTTGGCTCTAGTTGATTTATTGTCTTGTTATTGTCTCTCTGTGTTTGTCAGGGACTGCGGCAGCGTGCAGGGGACCTGCAAGGACAAGTCCTCCATTATGTATGCCTGGGCTCGCAATGCCCCGCCCACTAAACTACCCAAAGGTCAGAGTTCAGCTTTACAGCAACTGAAACAGGCATATTTAATATTTTTATGTGACTGTCTTCCCATGCTTAGATCTCCCACAGCCTTTCAGAGTGATGTGTGTAGTGTTTAAAGTATTTTATCTGACCATTATGAGGAACATTAAACTTAATCTTCTTGACAGAGTTTTTTTTACATCTGTTTTTCGTTCTTTTCTCCAGATGTTGGTTTTAAAGTGGGCATAGGATCAGGGATGTCTCACTTTGTGCTGCAGATTCATTATGGAGACATCAGTGCGTTCAAAGGTGAGTTACACACAGGTGAGGACCTGAAATATATGAGCTGTCATGATTTGATCACAGAACTGAATATTTCTTTGGGGTTTTCATCATTAGGAGTAAAAACTTAAACATGATTGTAGTTAAAAAATGTTATATGTTTGACTGGTCTAGTGGTTAGGAGTAAAACATGGTTATGTATCGCTGCTCGGCCCCCAAACCAAACCCTGGGCCAAAGATTCACATTTACAAGATTTATTACAAAAATTAGAAAATACTGACTAAACAAACTGAAAGTGGGTTTCCAGACAAACAGGGTTGATCAGCACAAAAATAAAGGAAACAAACGAGCAATCGGGAATTCACAAAGTCCACAGAGGTAACGTGGAGGCAGAGCAATGAGACGCAAGCGTCTGTGTGCAGGCTTTCTTTGCTCTTGAGCCAATCAGAAGGTCGCTCCTTCCTCTACCCACTTCTCCAGCCAATCAGAGGAGGACACCTGAACACAGAACAAAGATCCTCATGCATACAGAGCTCTCACTCCTTGATAGGTGACCAATACAACCAGGGCTGCAATGCCACTGAAACTAGAACAGAGTATTTAATATTTGGGAATGCCCATCCACCCATCTGCTGTCTATATCAGTGTTTCTCAGCCTGAGGTCGACCTCAGGGGCTCCCACGGAAAATTAATGTGCAACTCAAACATTTCAACCTGCAAGAATAAACGGACTGCACCATGAGCCACAGACGTTTTCTGTCAAGTATTTGAATGTTGTCTTTGGTGCTCCTGTGCATGGTTCATCCAAATATGTTGTGTTTCAGACCATCACAGAGACTGCTCAGGACTTTCTTTAAGAATGACGTCTAAACCGTGAGTACTGACCTCAGATGTCTGAACATTTCTGCTGAAACCAAAGCTCTGAACAGAGGACCTTTGAGGTTATCTGATGAATGTCCTCTGCTCTCCTTCATCGTCTCAGGCAGCCGTTCATCGCTGGTATTTACCTCCTCATGTCCGTGGACACTGTCATCCTGCCTGGAAAGAGGGGTGAGTTTAATACACTTACGTACGTGTTAACTCCTTCTAGAGGAGGTCCATGTTCCACCAGAGCTACACAGGAGGCTGGTGGAGTGAGAACAGGGTCAGAAACATCAGCACTGATGACTGAGACGGATAGATCTAAAGCAGCGAAGCTGAAGGAGCCTTTTGGAGAAGAGGCCAAACGTCTTCAGTCTTGTTGGATAAACCATGACCTGGATGACCGACAACAGGTACCATCAGGCAGTCATGACTGATGTCATGACCTTCAGGGATCTGTTCGACTTTTTCAATTGTGGCTGAAAATACTGCTTTATTTAGATTTTTAATAGATTTTCTGCAAAAGTCACAACCTTTTGACAGACAGCTGTGATCCCTGGCAGAATGGAGCTTAAAATCATCTCTGTCTCTTAAATTGAGGGACATGATGTTGTGGTCTGTAAAGTTCACTCCCTCTGTCATGCTGGACATCAGGAAACACATTTTCACAAACCTTAGCTGTGGTTTTTGTTGTTATTGTGAGGTTTCTGTGCTGCACGTCCTCTTTACTGAGAACATGGACAGTAGGGCTGGGTATTTCCAGCAACCTCATGACAAGATACGTATCCCAACACTGAGGCCACGGTATAATATGTATCCCAATACACGTATATTGTGACTATTGACTACGCTTCTAACAGAATTTTCGACAACTTTTGTTTTTTATTACAAGAAGAAAAGCACAAGGATGAGTTTTAAATGTTTCTACAACTTAAGAAAATTAAATTCAGGTCTTCAGAGATGGTAGACCTTAGTTGGAACATGTGCTTCATCATGTAGCTTGGCTTCTACTTTGAACTGTGCCATTGTTAACATTACCCAAAGAGTTTGACAACAACTGTCAAACATTGACACCGTATCAGTTCTGTAGAATCTGTATCGATACACGTATCCCCAAGGAGTGCATGACAGTATTTTGATGTATCAGTATTTTAAGCACAGGCCTAATAGACACCAGGCAGGGGTAGCATGTTGATACCGGGGCTGGGACAGGGCGGGAGCTGATGGGTCAAAGTTGCAGAGGAGTCGTTTTGACTGGATAAATCTCTGATTAGTGAGGCTCTGCAGTCAGTCAACAGTACTGCTGATTCAGAATCTTTAGGAAAATGGACTTCTTTGGTTCCCTCTTTGATTTTGTACCTGACTGAGTAGAAATAAGTGCAGACAGCTCTGTCAGAGATGATGGAGGTAAAGTTATAGATGTATGAAAGCTGTGATAACTGATCAGTGTTCGTTTGATTGTCTAATACGTCTTTATTTCTCTCTCAGTGACGAACGCAGACGTGGCCTGTGATTACTCCTCGTATCCCATCTACCCCTTCGCCTTCAGGACGCACACACACCGACTGGGTGAGTCACACGCACACAGATACGACCAGTGTGAGTGCTGAGACATGCCTCGTCATGACCACCAGATCAGCCATCACCATCACACTCTGAATGCATCCTGAGCGTGTTAACCGTCGGCTCACAGCCGCAGGTCAGTGTAGGTCAGTGTGATCAGCATGGCGTCCTGCTCATTGGCTTATAATCCTTGAGCTCCATGATCCATACCTGTCCTCAGGATCTACCTGCTTGAGGAAACTGAAGCAGTGGGTATGAGTGCTGGTGACGCCTCAGACTGCCGGTTTGTCAATGTGACAGACAAACTTTTTTTCAGCCTCTTTGCCTCTGAAAGGTTTCATTGTCCCATAGACCCATTAGATACAGTCATGCCCCTAAGTCTACATACCCTGGCAGAATTTGTAATTTCTTGGTCATTTTTCAGAGAAAATCTTTCTTTCACTCATGGTTCATGGTTTGGTGAAGCAATTTATTATCAAACAACTGTGTTTACTCTTTTTAAATCATAACCCAAATGACCCTGATCACAATTTTACATACAGTTCTTAACACCGTGTGTTGCCCTCTTTAACATCAGTGACAGCTTGAAGTCTTAAGTGGTCCTTGTGGATGAGGCTCTTTATTTTCTCAAATGGTAAATCTGCCCATTCTTCTTGGCACAAAGCCTCCAGCTCCTGTAAATTCTTGGGCTGTCTTGCATGAACTGTACGTAAGTGAAAGTAAAGATTTTTTATCATTCTTTTCTTTAAGAAATGGCCAAGAAATCATAAATTCTGCCAGGGTATGTAAACTTGAGCACAAGTGTATGTCCCATGGAGATGCTGAAGCATCCGGTGTGTCAGGTTTCATTAAGTTTGTATTTCTGACAGAGGAAAGAGTCAGAACAGGGGCGAGAGAGCAGGTGGAAGTGGGCCTCAGGCTGGAATCAGACCACTGCAGCCCTCACTGGCCGTGGAGTGTGTGGACATAACCCACTAGGCCACAGGAGCCCCTCTGTTACTGTCATTTAATAGAAAAGACTTACATTTATCTACCTGTGTGTGTGTGTGTGTGTGTTCCAGGTAAAGTGGTCAGCGGGTACAGGATCAGAAACGGGGAGTGGACTCTGATTGGCCGACAGTCTCCTCAGCTCCCACAGGTACATACCGTCATCAGGAGGACTTTTATATAAATGAAAATGAACCCATCAGCCACAACGCTTATATTGTCTGGGACGTTGGGGGCGGAGCCTGTCCCTGCTGTCATTGGGCGAGAGCTGAGTTTACTCCTGGACGAGTCACCAGCCAATCACAGGGAAGTGTGCTAAGATATTTCTGAATCTAAAGCTGGATGTTGATCGTGAGGTGTTTCATCAGACGCTGGAAACAAACTTCTTGAGACATGCCTGGGGATTAGTCCTGGTGGACCGACACACGCTTTGGCAAATGTTTTCACTTTCCTTTCTTTTTTCTACTCTTTATTTTACCATTTACAGGTTAAAACAAAACAACAGCAACAACCACAACACATAGTCAAAATAAAAACAATTACATACTTGGGGAAGTGTTTCACATTCTTGTTCTTTTTTTTTTTTTATTTTTTTTAGATCGTTGTGGCTGGGATGTGTCCTTGAATGCAGTCCATTTCTGCCAGTTTTGTTCAAAAACCCCCCTTTCTAACTGTCAAGCAAAAGTCATTTTTTTCTGTGGTAGATATTTCCTCAACAATGTCCAGCCACTGTCATGGCCTTGGGGGGTTGATTTTCAACCACTTCCTTATCAAGGTCTTTTTGGTGGCAATTGTCAATATTTTAAAGAGGTAAGCGTCTTTCTTTCAAATGACTTCACCAGGTTTAAGTCACAGATATACAATCCTTGGATCCCTGAGTACTTGTTTTCACTTGCTTTTGTGTGTTCACAGACATGTTTCAGGCTCTATGTATGGTCAGTGTAGCTCGACACATGTTCATGTTCAGCTGTTCTTGTCCAGTGCCAGACTCTTTGTCTGCATCACATGCGGAAGACTAATACATATAAGACTAATACATAGATAACTAAATATATAGGTAGGAAAGATGGAAGGATGCTTGGAAACCTAAAAGACAAGACATAGAATTCATCCTAACAGATGTTTAGCCGCAGAGCTTCTCCGATATTTAGTCCGTCCAGGTGAGACAGTCGATTCATCGCCGTCTTCTGTCAGCCATCGGATCAAACCGTCCATGTGTCCCACGTCTTTGTGGCTTCTTTTGGCTGAAGGCTAATGCGTGAAACAGTAACACAAGGCTGTGCGCTCCTCCTTAGAGAGCAGTGTGCTGCTAAAGTTACATAGTGCTAAAAGCAGGTGGCGGACTTTGACAGCATTTAAGAGGGAAAATCAGACCGGCCAAATGTTGAATCTTCAGGACCTTAAATAAATGGTGTGTAGACATTCAGCTTAGAAACTGAACGGTGCATCTTTAGGATGGGCTTGTTGACTTTCAGCTGCTGGTTTCCTCTTCTTCAGGAGTCTTAAAGACATTTATATCAAACTAACCCTAACCTCTCTCTCTGGTTTTCTTCATGCTGGTCTCTGCAGGCTTTCTATCCGGCGACCAAAGGTGTGAGTGTGAAGTACGGAGACACGCTCGCTGCCAGGTGTGTTTTCACCGGAGAGGGACACACATCCAAAACTTACATAGGGTAAGACCTGTTGAAACCACTCCTAACCTTTGTTACACCACATGGTACATAAAATGTAATTAAAAAAGAAAACACTTGTCAATGTACCCCATCATCTGCAGAGCTGAGGGACGGCTCACGGCCTGAGGCCCTCAGTGTTTTATCAAAAGCATTGATGTGCCATCCCAGATCCTGTTTCCTGACTGTAGCCCTGCAGATCAGGAGGACCTGGTCTTATGACATCACAGTGGTACAGATATGAGAGCCCCTCACGGCTCCCCCACAGACCGTCCTCCTGTCCTCATTCCTGCTCTTGATCTCCTCTGCAGGGGGACGTCAGATGATGAGATGTGTAACTTCTACATCATGTACTACATGGACAGCAAACACGCCGCCCCCTTCATGAACTGCATGGAGCCGGGCTCTGCAGAGCTGTTTGAGGAGATCCCCGCCGAGGCCAACGTCCCCATCCCCGTCAGTCCGGATCACATTAATGCCATGATGCACATGGGCCACAGCACAGGTGAATCACACGGCTGCTGCACAACAGTAACGTAACAGCTTCCTGTAAATGATAAGGCTGGGTAATGGGGACCGGATATAAAATATCTGATTGTTTCATAGAAACATTCTTTGCTCCTCCAGTAAAAATACAAGTGACCCAAAATGACACAAAGTAAGTGTAAGGGACCAAGCAGTAAAGGCTCAAGACACAGGATTAAGTTAAAGAAAAAGGGTTTTTATTTTACCCAAAGAAAGTCAGTCCAATTCACAAAGCAAAATGTTAAGAATTAGTCCTATAAAAGAGGTCCACTAAATATAACACTAAATGAACTAAACAAATGATAAGACAAAGGGAGCATACATCTATATGGGGGTTTGACCAAACCAAAGGAAACAAAGGGGGTAGACAAAATGGCAGCCAACTCCTTCTTGATGTTTCATTCAATCATGATGACAATTTAATCAAAATCAACCGTCCCTGTTTTTTTTTCCACAGTCTGATTATTGATATTTTCAGATAGAATAGATAAACATCACAGTAACAAGATGAAGATAATACAAGATCAAATAAAAATGGAAAGGGCAGGACGAATATTATGATCTAAGGAGCCAAACCCAAGACAGAGACAAAAAAACCCCAAAAACAAAAAAAATAAAATAAATAAATAAAGTCCAGTATCAGTTGACCGTAACTGGTATCACTAAGATGCCTAGTAGGTTAGTCAGGATTAACTGGGAGGTCCAGCTCATGGATGTACACAAAAAAGGGTCCCACATCTTATAAAATTTTCTAAAGGAGCCCCTCAAAACACACCCTATCTTTTCTAGTTCAACAAAATGAAGGACTTCTTTTATTCATCGTGTGTGAAGGAGGAATTGGTGACAACTGTCCCTGTTTCAGAAGAACATTAATTTTACCCTCACAGATTAAACTTTAGATTCATATTTAATTAACAGGACATGCGTTGTCAGAGCTTTTGTTTATTACCACACATATTCATCTTGTTTCTGTGTCAGGCAACAGTCAGCAGGTGTTCTGGTTTGATCTAATGAATGGTTCCTGGTCCTCTCTGAAAGATCTGCTTCAGTGTGATGAGACCTGCGTGGTATCGATGAGCTTAAACAGTCTGTTTTCTGACATCAGAATAAACAGAGCAGGCTTTGTTAGGAGCTTTATTCTAATCTACTCCTTCTTTTAACACAAAACCTCAAAAGGTTAGTCAGTGTTTTTTTATACTTTATTATTTGCATTTTTTTTTCAGAAATATAGAACAGATAAGGACAGAGGACAATAAGCATACACAGTACACGGAGTTAACAGATGAATTCTGATAGATAAGAGTCAAGGGTCTTCGTATCTGTTAGGATTGAGCAAATCCCATTTTTCCCAGTGTTCCTCTCCTTTCTTCTTTTAGAGTCGCAAGGAAAAAGTAATTTCCTCATGATGCGAATAGAGTTTCTGATATTTATAAGAAATTTCATGGTGGGAGGATTCTTCTGAAGCCAACATGCAGTAATTGCTTCTTTACTTACCTGCCAAGAATATCTTCTAAAGATATGTGTCTCATCTTTTTAGACCTTCAGGAATTTTCCCAAGATACAGGGAAGCAAAAAAGAAATCAGTTGTCCTGTCCAAGGTTTCTGAGATAAGCTGCTCCACTCCTCTCCAAAACATCCCAAATGGCGAACAAGATCAGAAAACATGTTCATAATCTGCCGAATCCGCTCCACACTCCCTCTAGCAAACAGACTGGGTGCCACTTAATTTTGATTTCTGATTCGGGGTAACAAAGAATCTTATTCAATTCTTCCAGCAGAAAGCTCTCCAGAAGAAAGAATCTGTGGAAGTGGACTGGATTTCCCAGATTTGAAGCCACGCATCTTCTGAGATGCTGATATTGTCTTCTTTTCCCAGCGCTGTCAAATATAATCATCAAAATGAAGCTTTTGTAAAGTTTGCCAATTCTGCCTTTAGGTTACTTAGTTTTTGAAGCTTCTGAATCAGCTGTTCAGACAGAAAATAAAGCAAAGTGCTCATGAGCACAGCTGAAGTAACTGCTTGATTTTCTTTATTTTCATGTCGTGTACATTCAAAGTGCCCAACCCTCATGGGTTTATAAGACACCAAAAACAAGTAACAGTAATAATAGACGGCTGCAGACACACCCGGACTTAGCTTTAGGACCATCAGTGTGCCCCCCTTTATCTGAGACCCTCTGGTCTACATGATCCTGACAGCTGCACCCAGTTCACAGAGCATTAACACAAAAACCCTTAATATTGAATTAATGTGCCTGTTTCAGACTGTGGTCTCAGAGAAACTGCTGTCAGGATGCCGTTGTTGTGTGTTGGAGGGTAACATGGAGGAGGTTAATTATTGTGGCCCAGCGGAGCAAAATCAGCATCAGGTTAAGCTTTAAAATAAAATCTTCATTTTCATGTCTTTAGATTTTCCATACATCATATCAGTCAATTAATCTTTGTTTGTTTAGAGCCAAATCACAGTAGCGCAGGTCAATGCCGTATTCTTCAATATTTATGATTGAATTTGATTTTACTTTTATTCCAAACCCTTCGTGGATCCTCCATGAGCACAGCGCTGGGCCCCCATCACAGTGTTCAGGACCCTCTGCTCAGCAGCATGTCTAGACTCATGCTGAACAGACGTCCACATCATGTTTGTCTCTGCTGAGGATCAGTGTTAAAGGGTCCTCCTCTCTGTGTGGTTGTAAAGGGAGTTACTATGAAGGTTTGATCATAAGATATAGTAAATGTTTAATAATCATCGTTGTCCTGTGTAGTCTATATCTGCCACAGCCCTGATTGAAATCATCAGAAACCATTTTTTTGTGAATCCCCTGAGTGAACTCATGAAGCTCTAACCCCCCCCCCCCCCCCCCCCCTCTTCACAGATCGTCAGGACGACCAGACGCTGTTGGTGGATAAAACCTCAGATCAGGATCAGGATCAGGGTGAGAGGAACACGGATGATCAGACCTTTATTATTTACTGCACATTAGGATGATTGAACAGAGCGGGCCAATGGTGAACCATCAGTGTGTGAAGGTGAACTAACGTCTGTCAGAAGCTCCGCCCACATTGTTCCCTCTGGTCAGGTTAAGATCAGCAGAGCTCCAGGCTCAGCTTTGGGGTCGGAGGATTTTTCAGTTTGTTTGTGAAGCTGTGTGTCTTTATTAGAACATGAATCCCTCTGTTTCCTGCTGCGTAACACCTTCACCTGTCTGCATTAACTCCTGACTGTGCTGATTTACAATCTGCTGAACAGGGATGTACAATATTGTTGGCACAATCTCCATCCTGGCAGATAACAGCTTAAAAAGTTGATTATGGGTATCAGCAGGTATCAACATTTCTGCTGAGATGTCTGATATACCTGTCAGAGTAAAGATCTTTATTGACTGTAATCAAAATATTTCTATGGACCAGAATGTGCAGCTTTATATCTTTGAATGTCGACTCTGAAAATACTGACAGTATTATTAAATGAAGAATATTTTTGTCCTGTTTCATACAATTTTTTAACACAAACACAAGTCACGAGGAAAAGAAAGGGCCTCTCTAGTGTTTGGAGAGTTTGTGCCCTTAACAAAAAAGTCTCAGAAAGTTAAAATATCTTTATTGATATCTGTATCAGTGATAACTAGTTTGGGGATACAGGCCCATCAGATATCATCAGAAATCCAGTATTGTGCATCCCTACCACTGAATATGAAATGTCCATCTCTGTCCTTCAGACCTGTTGACTGACTGATTCTCTGCTGCCTGTGCTGTATTTCCTCCTCTCCTGTCCCCTCTCTGTCCCTGTCCTCTCCGTCTGTGTCCCTGTCCTCTCTGTCCCCATCCTCTCTGTCTGTGTCCCTGTCCTCTCTGTCTGTGTCCCTGTCCTCTCCATCTGTGTCCCTGTCCTCTCTGTCCCCATCCTTTCTGTCTGTGTCCCTGTCCTCTCCGCCTGTGTCCCTGTCCTCTCTGTCCCCATCCTCTCCATCTGTGTCCCTGTCCTCTCCCTCCGTGCTCCGTCCTCTCCGTCCATGCCCCCGTCCTCTCTGTCTGTGTCCAGGTGACGTGGTGTCCCTGATGTCCCGCCTGTTGGGACAGGGCGTCCACAGAATCAGCCCCTCGGAGCTGCAGCGCGCTCAGGCTCAGCTCCTCGCTCAGATCGATAGTTTAATGCAGGATAAAGACCTGACCTTTCAGACCCGGGACGACCCCGTGCTGGTCCGGGACCGAGTGCACCGGTTCCACCAGCTCGAGGCCAAAAACCCTCGGAGCAAGCCGGCCGCTCAGGGACAAGGTGGGTCCTGATGTGCTGTCTCACTGAGGAGCTGGAGGGTCCTGAGGACGGATGTAAATCCAGGTCCCTGATCCAATCCGGTCTGATGGGCAGTAATCCTTCTGCTCAGTCCTCAGAGGACTCAAATCTCATTAATGTGACGGCCTGACCTGAAAACATAAAGTGATTATGAGGAAACATCAATACTGAGAAAAGAGCTGACCTTTGACCTAAGTGAGAGGACTGAAGACTCTTCTCAAATGGGGTCAAAGGTTAGAAATAAGAAAATCCAGTTATCAGTGGGATCATGTTGGTGAGGGACCTCAGAAGTCTAAAGTAAAGACCATCTGGACCTCCTGTCTGTACCAGAGAGCCGTCCTGGGCTCAGAGCAGAGTTTGTTTAATGTGAAGGCCACTTTATTAGGTCACTGACAGGCTGCCTTCATCTTTAGACATATCTACAGACATATATTATTATTGATAATGTTTCTGTGTTTGTGTGTAGACTCTCACCTGGAGGAGGCGTCCTCGTGGCCTCAGACCCCACTGCAGCTCGGTCAGGTCTCTGGACTCGCTGTGGACTTGGACTCAAACCTGGTCATCTTCCACCGAGGAGATCACGTCTGGGGGCCCGAGTCAGTAAAGCTTTATTCTTCTTATTCTGTCATCCTTATTGTCCTGTAATGTTACGGCTGAAAAAGTCTAAATTATTACCTCCGCCAAGGAGGTTATGTTTTCACCGGGGTCCGTCCGTCTGTCTGTTTGTTTGTCTGTTAGCAAGATTACGCAAAAACTACTGGATGGATTTACATGAAAATTTGACCAGAGGTGTGATTTGGTCCAAGGAAGAAGCCAATACATTTTGGTGCTGATTCAATCCAGACTGACGTCACAAAAAACCACTTAAGTTTATAACGGCAAATCCCATTCATTTACGGCATCATGGGAATTGTAGATTATTTGCAGTGATGTCACAACATGTTTAACAAAGTTCAGCAGAGCCAAAGTTCCCCTGAGTAAAGCCCATGCATCAGATCTCTGTGTGGAAAGTTGAAAATCAGTCTACAGTGAGTCAGGGGGCTGTCAGGAAACGTCATCCTCCAAGATTCCTCTGCTATAGATACTCCGACCTGTGGGGAGCGCGGCAGAATTAACTTTAACTTTCAGCGTCGCCTTCTATATGTTGATGTGTGAATGTTCCTTTAAGGAGTGAAAATGAAACACATTTACGTAACGATAATACAACCAAACACCCAAAACAAACTCTGAAATGATGTCTCCAGAATAACAGTCATCTTCTCTCCTGATGTTTCAGCTCCTTTAACCTCAGGGCTCAGTACCAGCAGAAGTCTCTGGGTCCCATCCAGCACTCCACCATCCTGGTCGTGGATCCAGCCGTAGGAAACATCCTGAAGGCCTCAGGGAGGAACATGTGAGTTTATGCTTCAGTTATTATCCAGTCATGTTTATTAAAGGAGAGGATGGGGGCCATTCACTGGCTCTAGTTCCCACATGAAGTCCTAACAGCTGGCAGAGCACACAGTCAGCCTTATGTTGTGGATCATTCCCAACCCGTCTGCATCTCTTTAAATGTTTAATATAGATCCATTGTTGTTACTATTATTTTAGCACCGTAACAATGAGAAGGCCTGAAGAAAACATGAATAAAAACAATATATGCCTCATGATACAAACTGCAGTATTTTAAGAAACTTACAGATAAATGTGCTGCCTTTGAAAACAGTTTTCAAACTTCTTTTTTTTTAATCTTAACTCACCTGTTCCTCCATCAAACCCTGCAGCCCTCTGACAGTGACTCAGAAACATCTCTTTTTAGGATGTTGTTGTTTTTTTGGTCTTTGTTGATGCATCTCCTGGGTTGATTCAGTTGGCTGTGCATTACTCCCAGAATTAATGGAGCTGCAGTCTGTACATGACGGTTAGGATCAGTGTAGAGAAGAGAGGACAGAGTCAAGACATCAACAGGAACGTCTGCAACAGGAAGTCTATAGACAAACTGATGAATCAAGACCACAACCATCAACACCTCAATAAGGTGTGAGACTGCACACGTCTGTTTATCTCTGATCACAGATAAGGGCGGGAAATAAGGACATAAGTTTGGTGTATTAATTCAGCTGGTGACTGTGTGAGTTGGTTTCTGTTTTGGGGGCTTGAGCCTACCCCAGCTGACATTTGGCAAGAGGCGGAGTACACCCTGAATGGATCACCTGCCAATCACAGGGCCAGAGAGAGAGAGAGAGAGAGAGAGAGACAGTCATGCACACACTCTAAGGGCAATTTTGGAGTCACCAATTAACCCGATAAGCATGTTTTTTTAGGGTTGTGGGTAGAAGCTGGACTGTGAGGTATGCAAACTCCACACAGAAGGGCCCTGACCAACACTAGGAACTGAACCAGCAACCTCCTTGCTGTGAGGCACATGCACTACCTGCTGTACCACTGTGCCGTCTGCTGGTTAACTTGTCTCACTCAGAACAGCCAGTGTCTCTTCAGGCCTTTTGATGTGGTCATTCACCAGGCTGAAGGAGTCCTGGTCCAGGATCTTTAAATGCTTGTTCGGCACCCGTCTAGGGGGAAGGTACATATTAAAGGGAACAAAAAAAAAAAGGTTGAAAGGGAAAATCACTTGTCTTCTTGACTGAAATTTGAAGACAAGCTAACAAACTCTGAGAAGGATGAAAGAGAAAGTAAATCGAGAAAGTCTCTCTCAGGACCGTGTCGGTCTCTGTTCCTCATTCTTCGTCATGTCGACATGAGCAGACGAGTAAAACAGGGACGGGGTGACGGGGTAAAGGCAACAACAGATGAATTAGGCCTGAATTAGGGATGGAAATTGATAAGATTTTATCGATACCAATGCTATTAACGATCCTGCTAATCAATCCAATTCTTTAACGATTCTCTTATTGTTCCTGTAGATTTTCAGTGGCAACAATGTTAAACACACGTCACAGCGTAGATAACTGCTTCTGCAAGTTGCTGGTGTTTCCACTCACTTAAGGTTGTGCAGGAGGCGCCTTTTGTAAAAAAATAAGCCACAATTCTGAACAATTCTGAACCCTGTCAGTGGAAGGAATTGATAAGGATCATGATATCATTACTTTGATGGAGCTGTTAACGATTCTCAACTGGAATTGGTTTTCGATTCCCATCCTTAGCCTGAATTACTGCAGATATTCTCTCAGACTGCAGGAGTTTGACTCAGAGTTTGACGTTATTTTGAAATAATCTCATGTGATCATGAGGTGTTCAAAGGTCTATTTATGTATCTGAAAGTCTGTGTGTATCGTAATGCTTTACCTGATGTCCTCACTGATTGATGAATAAATGATGTTGGAGACCTTAATGCTTCACAGACTAAATGGCTGCTTCTTCTTTTATTTTAAACTTGTTTTTCATTTTGTTTTTAGGTTTTATCTTCCTCATGGAATAACGACAGACGCTGACAATAACTACTGGGTCACCGATGTCGCTCTGCACCAGGTAGCGTACAAATAAAATATTCACGAGGAACTGTGTAGACTTTGACCTGCAAACAGGTCCCTTAAAGACCCCTGTTCCCTCCTCCAGGTGATGAAGGTGAGCGGGGATGGCAGGGACCGGGTCCTGCTGACGTTAGGGGTGGAGTTTACTCCAGGAAGTGACAGCAGACACTTCTGTCAGCCCACCGACGTGGCCGTGGACCCCCACAGCGGGAACATCTTTATCTCTGACGGGTACTGCAATGAGCGCATCCTCAAGTTCTCCGCAGACGGGGGGTACCTGTCTGAGTGGGGCGCAGGTACTTCGAAACACTCTGAGGTTTCTTATGTAATTTGAACCCTTCAGCAGTGAAATGATATGACCCTTTATTTATTTACCCCGCTGCAGGAACGTCAGACAGGCGGCGGCGGTCCCCGTTCCGTGTCCCTCACAGCCTGGCGTTCCTCGCTGACAGACAGGAAGTGTGCGTGGCGGACAGAGAGAACGGACGTATTCAGTGTTTCCTCGCCGACAGCGGAGAGTTTGTGAAGGAGATAAAGAAGGAGGAGTTTGGAGGAGAGGTGTTCGCCATCAGCTACAGCCCAGCAGGAGGTCAGATAATCATCAACATACAGGATGGTCACGACAGAGGAAATATAGATTATTGATTATTATATGATTAAAACATGAACGTTCAATCAAAACCTGCCTGACACCAGGACAGCAGCAGAGTCTGAGACCAATAATTCGTCAATTTGAGGCTTTAATATCAAATCCTGCAGATTAACCCTTTAATGCCTGTTGTATCAAACTTGATACATACCTTTATGATACCTCTATCTAATCAATATGATCAACAAATTACTAAGAAACATCTGAATACAATCAGATAAATGGTAAAAATGTCCTCAAGTGGATTATCAGTTGCCAAAAACACCTAATGTATCAAATGACATACAAAAAATATTAAGTTAAATTTCATGGAAATTTTGATTTTTTTAATAAACATTTCAGCTCCAAAAAAATTGGAATTTTCTAGCTGTAACTTGTGTTTTCAGGCATTAAAGGGTTAAATTCTGCTCAACCTCTACTTTTGACAAAATGTTTGAGCAAATCCTGAAGTGTGTTTTAGACAAATATATGACTTTAGTTTTTATGGTATAAAAGTCACAGAACAGCTTTCAGCACTATAGTTCTGAGCCTTTCTGTAAGTTTCTTTCAGTGAGTGAAGGCATCAGCAGGAGCATTAATGTTTGCAGCACAGCAGAGAATCAGGAGGGTCATGTGTTTGATTTCGTTAAACCTACAAACAAACATTTGCCCCCAAAGACAATCAGCAGATATCAATGAGCAGAATCGTTAAAGGCATTGATATCATACAAAGCTTCTCAATTCCCATCCCTATTTGCACCTGGGATGTTCTGACCCCCAAGATCAATATGAGCACCCCATTAGTTTCCTAACACGGTGTCTGGACCCTCCTGAACCGCAGGGCCTCAAACTCCCAAGATCACACCAGGATCTGGAGGCACCACATTCATATTCATGTGAAAAGGCCTTTAAAACATTTTACTCTGTTTTCTGTCTGTTTTTTATCTATTGTTGCCTTAAAACTGACTACCAGCTGTTGAAGTATTTACAGCTAGATTTTTAAAGAGCTTTTTTTTTATCTTAAAGTTACACCTGCATGCATCATTGATACTGTTTTATTTAAATCTGTTATTTTTTAGCTGACATTGAACATCATAAGGTGATCATGGGTTAAGTTAAGTTTAGCATGTTAAGTTTGAAAACTGACCTTATCCTGACAAACACAGATTCTTCTCTTGAATAATGTTTGAGTAACAAGACCACCAAAGTTGTCAGAGTTTTTTTCAGACTGACAGTCCAAAGGTTTGACATTTTGGTTTGATTTTATGCACACTGGTGATCCTGTTTACCTTAAAACACTGAAATGTGTTAAACACTGATTCAGTGAATTAAAAACTCGTCCAGTAGTTGCTATAAAGGTGTATTATTAAGGTATGGTTAGAAATATCTAAGGAAGATGTAGACTTGCTTGAGGGGACACCAGTGTGCCCTGCCCCACCATCTGAGAACCTCTGCTCCAGAGAGTGGGGGGCAGGATTAATGCTGCGCTTACATTGGAGCTGGGAAGAGGGAAATGGGAATTAAGTCACATCCCAGCGAGACACATTCTAGTTTTGAGCTGGTAAAGCCGACTTCGAAGTGGGAAATTCGGACCAAAGGGGGCGTTCCCAGTGATGTATTTAATTTGCAACTCGGAATATCCCAGCACCGGGATAAAACTTGTGGAGCAACAACAGCGTTGTGGGAAATGTAGTAATGTGTTGTTTAGGAAGATGATTTAAAAAAAAAAAACTGGAAGAGAAGGTATCTTCACAAAATGTTTTTGGAGTTCAGACTGACTTTGTGCTCCATCTGGTTTGTTTGTAGACGGTCTGATCTTCGCAGTGAACGGTGAATCTCTGTTCAGCTCAGCTCCTCTCAAAGGCTTCGCCATCGACTATCCGACCAAACAGATCCTGGATACTTTTGAGCCCGAGAGGAAGGTAAAGTGCCACAGATATTATTATTGTTTTGTTTTTGTTATTATTGTTTTTATTCTGACTATTATTATCATCATCATTGTTATTGTGATTGTGTTAGATGTTATCTGCCTGGTAAATAATAAAGGCTAACTGTAAGCTGAAGTGTGAGCCAAAGGTTATAAAGGTGAGTCTGGTTTTCACGACAGTAAATGAAAAGCGTCAGGCGATGCTGGTGCTGAAGACAGAACAGTGGCCTGGCATCTAGCATCACTGACAGAGAGGTCACGGTGGTCTGTTTGCTCTTGTCGGACATCTGAGGCTATGCTGTCGTCGGATGCTGAGTTTTCATGTGGTGGTGTGGATTATTTGTTGAGCCGGACTTGAAAGATTTGTTGTTGTTGTTGTTTTTTTACACATGTTGCACTGAGCTTTCCTTGCCTTTCGTCCCCAGAGAAATGCAAATGCTGCTACGTTTCTGACTCTGGCTCTTTTTGTGGATGTTTTTTTTTCAGTGACTACCCCCCCCCCCCCCCCCCCCCGATATAGCCATAAATACTGGCTCCAGTCCAGTGAGTCAACTCGGGCGGCACTGGGTACTCACTACTTCCTCTCCTCCTCCTCCCTGATAATACAGATGCAAATGTCTTTAGTCCAGTCTGGCAGAGCTCACTGGTATCTCCTCCATAAAGCCAGCTGCACAGTGCGCATGTGTGTAGGAACTCAAACTCTGAGATCTCATTAGTCGTTCACATAAAGGCAGCCTGCCATGGACAACCCAGACACATGCATCGTGGGCAATTTGCATTTAAGAATGGGTTGCGAACGAATGGCTCACTCACAACCGTTCTGATCTTAAAGAGCCGTTCAAAAGACTCGGCTTGTTCAACAACGTCACATCTCCAGTCTGCTGGGCCTCCAGCGAGGACGCCTCTGGTCAGTGATGTGTTGAGTCAAGTACCACACTCAATGACTTGACTATGTTGTACCAGAGGCTCTGAAGAAGGCCCAGTTAGTCCTTGATGATCGTAGTCATCCCCTGCATGATGAGTTCAGGTTGCTTCCATCAGGTCGCAGATACAGTGTTAATAAAAGCAAACCAATAGGATGAGGAATTCTTTGGTTCCAGCAGCCATTGTTCTGCCGAATAACTCTCTGTAATGTTGGTGCTGTATTTACTGCCTTTAATGGATTATTTATTGTATTTATTGTTGGTTTGTTGTCTGTGTGATACTGCTGGCTGCAGAACAAATTGCCCCTCGGGGATAATAAAGTTTACCTTGACCTTGAGCAGTGAATCCAGTCGTCTGCTGTCAGTTCAGGTTTATTATTGTTGATCTGAAAACAAAATAAAAGACTCGTTTTATTGAACACAGCTGAAGCTTCTTTACCTGATTTTTTTTTTCATTTAGAGAAGATGAAATGTCCACTCTGATGATGCATTCAAGTCCATCAGACAATCCAGTTTCATCTCAAGTCAGCTTAAACCCACATGAAACCAGTTAGAAGTAATTAAGAAACGTCTATGGTAATAAACAACCTTAAAAAAATGCTTGAATAAATAGATTTCTCAAAAGGTTTTTAGGTAGCTAGGGGCCTGGATGTTTGTTTGGTTGTCTTTTGTTTTTGTTCTTTAAACACATGTATGATTTAACATGTTTATTGATGGGCAAGGTGCTACGGACATTTAATGCCTGCCTGTTAACTCGTACCGATACCCAAAGGGAGCTGTGGACTTTTGCACACGTACTTTGGCACACAGACATTTTTTCCCCTTGTGCACTGTAAAATTTTTGTTTTTGTTTTTCTATCATTAAACTGTTAAAATCAAAACAAAAAGTT
The DNA here is from genome assembly GCA_037902135.1 of Cetoscarus ocellatus. Classification (NCBI taxonomy): domain Eukaryota; kingdom Metazoa; phylum Chordata; class Actinopteri; order Labriformes; family Labridae; genus Cetoscarus; species Cetoscarus ocellatus. The sequence continues at coordinate 130,153 of JBAMNC010001669.1, read as the reverse complement.
GACCACAAAAAAAGAAAGTGATTTAGAAACAGAACAGAGAGGACCAAAGAGAGGGGAGCCTGAAGCTGCCGTCTGACAGTTATTATTATTATTTTTATTAATATTAATATCAGTACTGGATTCTGTCTGTATCATCAGAAGGCTCTCAGATCATCTGGTTGATCTTTCTGTCTGGTCATGGCTCCTGGTTCGGAGCCTCAGACTGATCCTCTGAGTGTCCTGGTCCTCGTTAATCCGTCTGATCCGGATGTTTCTCTGCTCCTCTTCTCACCTGCTTTACCTGCTGGTCAGGTTGGTGCTGCTGTTATTGATGCAAGTGTCCACACACCTTTGACAGGTGTGTACGTGCCGAGGTGAGACTGGTGACCAGCTGTAGATCAGACATTTACATTTGTTTGTATGTTTTAAAGCACTCTGCAGTCTGTGGGACGTCTCTGAGATGGTTCAGGGTCCATTTATACAATAAATGATACATTCACTTATTTTACCGTGTTTTACCATCTCATATTTGCCTTATTTTAACACTTTATTTATATAAGATTTTCATTTTTATATTACAACACAAACCCATATAAGCAGACATCAAAGTAAATTAATAAAATAAAATAAAATAATAATAATAGAGAAAAAAAGTATTTACATATAAAAGTAAACACACATACGTGTATGCATGCTCATTTGTAAACAAACACATATGTAGTAATTTAAATGAAGAATTTGTAAAGGAAAAAAATTCATTGTGATTTACAACAGTTAAAGGAAAGACCTCCTGAAGGTTGTTCATTCAAAGCTCCAGACCGAGTGAACTTTTCACATATTGCATAAGTGGCTCCAGGTTTTATAAAAGTTCTTCCAGGAGTCGTTAAGGGTACGTCTGATCTTTTCCAGCTGAAGGTTGAACATCACATCTCTCAGCCACTGGCTGTTTGGTGGAGGTGTCACATCTTTCCATGTAAACAAAATTGCCCGTCCAGCTAACAAAGAGGAAAAGACAGTAACTTTTTGTGTGTGAGTGGGCATATTTGCCCTTATTTGTCTTTATCTTGTCACTGCTGAGGCTGAGCTGCTCTCTGATTCAGGAGTAGTTTGTCGGACCTTCAGCATCTCACAGGAACACTTCAGTTTGAGGCATTTCACATCATCAAAAACACATTACTGATGCACCAACATCACAAATGATTCAAATCTCAGTATTTTGTTGAGCTTTATATGAAGAGGATTCCTCCGTCGATGGGTCAGAGGTATGGAAACTGGATATAAATAAAAATGTACAGGTGACTGCAAAAATCTGACATGGTGCATCCCTGAAAAACTGTATATGTGTGTTTGGCTGCAAGCAAAGCTATGAAGCATTACTGCTCACACCTGAAATATAACAGATACTGTAAATGAGAGCGTCGTCAGGCTGAAAATGTTCTCGGTGTTGCTCCATGACGGGTGCACTTGCTGTGTTTGATTATTTCTCACTAAAAAAAGCTTCATTTTAAGTTTGATTCTGTTTTTAAGGAGGGAGGCAGCATCTTGCACGGTGGCTGCTTTAACGTTAAATCACTGATTTCTCTCTGTTTATATTTTCTCTGTTTTCAGGACTTTAAGATGCCTCATGATATCGTGGTGACCAAAGACGGCAGCGTGTTTGTCGGAGACGCAGGAAGTAATAAAGTCTTCAAGTTCGCCAACGAGAGTGAGGGTTTGAATATCACCTGACATGTTTCTATGATTGTGTCTGTGTGCCCTTGTGTTCAGGTTCAATAAAGAGGTCAAAAGCATTTGTCCCTCTGGAGATATCTCCCTGTTATTTCATGAATCTTGTTTTAAATGCGTTTGTGTTCTGTTTTCAGAGTTACATCGCTCTGTGAAGAAAGCTGGGATCGAAGTTCAAGAAATCACAGGTGAGACTAAAGTCATGCTGGAAAATACCTGCTCTGCTTTTACAGAGAGGGGAGAATGGTCTTCAACCTGCTTCTGAAAACATAAACAAGAATGAGCTGCTTCAGACTTTAGTGAGCAGATTTAAACAATAACTCTCCAGAGGACATCCACATAATGACTGTTTTTAACTGAAGCAGGAAGAATCTGATTTAAGTCCTTTTTAATCTACGGCTGTCCAAACAGGTCAGATCACAGGCTGAGGATCAGTCAGCAAATGTTGATCCGCACATGTTCTGACTGTAGCGACACCTGGTGGTGAAGTTTGGAGCCACACTGTGCTGCATCGTCCAAACGCCTGATTCACATTAAAAAGGATCAGCTGACATCACCTAAATTAAAATCTGTCAGTTTGTTAAAAAGGACCTTTGAAAACAAAGTCTAAGCAGCTCTTAAACTGGATCATTTTTAACCACATGCTGCAGATATTTATTTAAACATTGTTCCCTCTGTGCAGCGGTGGAGACCATCATCCAGACTAAACTGAGGCCGGAGAACAACGCGTCGAAGACGCCGCCTGTCCCTCAGAAACAGACCCAGACTCAGCCGCTGCGAGTTCAGCCGAAGACCAAAGACGAGGAGAAGAAGAAGGAGACCGAGGCTCAGCCAATCAAAGAGCAGGGAGCCCTCCCCGCCGTCATCACCACGCTGCTGCTTGTCCCGCTCATCCTCGTCATCTCCGTCGGGCTCTTCGTCTGCTGGAGGAAAAACAGTACGTGCTCACAAAGATAAGATAGAGTTCATCTTTGGATCACACCGAGGCGTTTAAAGACATAACAAGTCTTCACTGTCTCATTTATTATCTTTACTAATGTTTGTCAGGCCTTATTTATGTTGTTGTACCCACATACAGAGACTTCTTTTTTATGATTTTTAACATCATGAGCTGTCCTTTTATTGTTTATTTTTATTGTTTGTTTTGAGTGTTCTATCTGTTTTTTTCACCATCCAGAAGAGTTTTCTTCCAATTTAATTTGGTTTAATTCAATTGAAAGGACAACATTTCTTTGAATGAAAACAGAGCCTGTCCTTCAAACACTGATCTTTTTCAGATTTAAACAGACTCATGCTGTCTTACCTTCTCAGCTCTCAGTCTAATCTAGTTAACCGTGTGTTTGCAGACCGATGTGAGGTGAAGTCTGATCCCAGCTCTGTTGGAGGAATCCTGGGAAAGATACGAGGTGAGTCCTTCATCATTTTATATATAAAAATACTATTTAAATTCTGTCATATCACTCACAGTTTACTCTGTGACATGAATTTAACATGTTTGTTTGATTAAAATAATCATTTTAAGCCATCGTGTTTAAATCTATGGATCATCATCATAAAGTCTGTAAAGGTTGTCATCACAGGCAAAGCAGCATCAATATTATATACTAATACATTTGGAAAGTTTCAGATCATTTAGTTTACTTTTATTTAAAAAAACCAACTATAGACGGCACGCCAAAGCTGAGAAACCCAGGAAACACTTAAAGCTGAGAACTCTTTATTTGTCGCAGTTTCAGTGTGAAAATATTGATACACCAATATGTATTGCATATTCTGCAGCGCAATACTTTACCAAGATTTTAGGTGCAATATTTTGAGTATAATTTTCAGAAATTCATTACGTTTGTATTTTAATTGACCCTCCAGTTGGCAGCAGACCTTCATTAATTGAACACCTTATTTCTCTACTCAGTTAATTATTGTTTCTGTCACTGAGACAGACGATAAAGAGTTGAAATGTTCCTTGGACTGTGTTTTATATGAAAAACAGAGATTAAAAATGATATTTTTCTGCATTCAATATTGTAAGTTGGTAATGCTTTAAACACAATTTAAAAGACTTAGTAATAACAAAATCTGAAATATCACCTTATATATGGCATCAACACCCATGTGTCACACTCCATGTCATATCTCCAGATTGCTGTCAGTACTCACCTGTGGTCGGCAGGTAAATGCTGTGAAGTTGGTTTGCAGAGTGGAGTGCGGCTCATGCACTCCTGTGCCTCGAACCTTCAGCTTCGTCTCAGTTTATGTATCTGTGCTGCAGGAGGTCATTCATGCTTCCAAACCGAACTGAGCAAGATGTTTCTGTCTAACACCTTGTACACATTTGTTTTTATAGGTGCTATATGGAGAAAGATATTCCTATTTTTATTATTGTTATTGCTATTATTATTATGATAAGGATGCAGGCTAATCCAAGACAAATGAGACCCCAAAAGATAAAAGATTAAAATGTAATGAAATAAATTAAAATAAAACTAAATAAAACGAATAAATATGAGTTAAACAGTAATAGCAATAATAAAGCATCAAAACATTAATGATAACTTAACAGTTATTACATACCACAACAGAAAAATAGTACTAAAACATTCATAGGAGATTAAACAATAAAACTATGGAAGGGAAGTGGAGCCTAAATAATAATTAAAAGGACAATTCACCCTCCACCCTGAAAAAACAATGAGCAGAAAACAAAACAGGGTAGTTAAAACTAAAACTATGAATAAAAACATAGAAAAGACATAAAAGTAAACAATAAAAACAACAACTAGAAAGCACTCAGAGAGCGCAAACCTCCACCAAGGTAGCTCACATATTGCTGTTACATCTATAAGCAATAGTTTATGATAAAGTCACCATCATAATATGATTCAAGACCCTGAAAACACACACCTAGCACTCAGAATCATGCTGATATCATTATTAGTTAGACAGTTATTGAGCAAAAACCTTAGTTCACTAATGGTGGTTATCTGGATCACCACCAAAATCTAATCATTTTTAAGTTGGACCATTAACAACATCTGCTGAAAATTTCAGCAAAATCCACCCAGTAGTTTTTGTGTAATCTTACAAACAAACAAACAAACAAACATAAAAACACAAAAACACAACTTCCTTGGTGGACGTAACTGTGAAAGAGAGAATAACGGTGTGAGGGAGCTGAAATGATCAGAAGTTAAAGACGATGAGAGGATAAATCGACAGAAAAAGAGAAATAAGAAAACATCACGTCAGTGTGATGGAGACGACATCACAACAGTGCCCCTGATCATGGTTCACGTCCTTTAGCTCCCAGCTCAGGTGTCAGAGCTCGGGCCGAGGTCACACCTGAGTGAACCGTGTTCCAGGTCTGATCAGGGAAACTCAGTTAAGACGATGGTCTGACCTCCAGAGCAGGAGGTTAAACTTCAGGAGTGTATCCACTGATTAACTTGAGGAGATGTCTGATGAAATGTGACTCACCTTTACACCTGTGTCCCACTCCCCCCCGTCTCTCCAGGTAAGGCGGTGGGCGGCCTGAACCTGGGGAACTTCTTCGCGTCCCGTCAGGGTTACAGCCGTCAGGGGTTTGACCAACTGAGCACGGAGGGCAGTGATCAGGAGAGGATGGAGGAGGACAGCAGCGACTCAGAGAACGAGGAGTACTCCGCCCTGCCTCCACCCAAGACGTCCTCATAAACCCCCTACCTGACAGAACCCCTGACCTCTGACCCCATCCTGCTTACCGGCTGCCATGTCTGTTCATCTTCACGTGTTACTGTTGTGTTAGCTGCCAATCATCCTCTGAGGTGGACTGATTCAGATCGTTTCATTATTGATTATTTGATTTAAAATCAGCGTCACTCGCCCCGGCACCATGTTTCAGATCTGAACACCCCCCCTCACATTCCCAGGACAGACGTGCTCTGTCAGATTCCGCCTTAAACAGATAATTCCACCTTAAACGGTCACAGAGAGATTATTTAAAGCAGCTATTTTTGATTGACTGAATGTTTTTGTTCTGCAGATGGAATATTGTCGACCTGAACACGGATTAACAGACGATGGTGTTTTAGAGACACTGCAAAGGCTCTGTTTTATTCAGCCATCACATGACCAGCAGGAGGTGTGTCAGATGATCCAGAGTCTGAAGGAAGGAGGAAACTTCAGCAAACACCAGGGGCCATGATGGTCCAGAACTGCAGCTACCATGTCAGTGAGCCAGGATTAACGAGAACATGAATCTGTCTGCCAGACAACGGCAAACATCTGAACACAGGGAGGAAAAACCCCTCTGTTCCTGCTTCAAGACAGGAACAGAGGAGTTCTGTCTGGTCCAGTTTGGTTTAGTCTGGTTAGGTTTGTTCGGTGTGTATCAGTCCAGTCCAGTTTTGTTTTTGTCCAGTCTGGTTCAGTTTGGTCCAGTCTGGTTCAATCTGGTTCAATTTGATCCAGTTTGGTTTATCTTGGTCTGGCCTGGTTTTTGGTCCGGTGTGGTCCACTTTGATCCAGTTTGTTTTATCTTGGTCTGGCCTGGTTTTTGGTCCTGTGTGGTCCACTTTGATCCAGTTTGTTTTATCTTGGTCTGGCCTGGTTTTTGGTCCTGTGTGGTCCACTTTGATCCAGTTTGTTTTATTTTGGTCTTGCCTGGTTTTTGGTCCTGTGTGGTCCACCTTGGTCCAGTTTGTGTCTTGTAACTTAACATTTTCATTTTTATTTACTCTGTTAAAGGGAGAGAGTTGAACAGAAACAGTTTGAACTTCTTGTTTTGTGAAATATGGTCTTTTAATGCTCTCAGACGATGTTAGTCCTGTTCAATGACTGTGGAGTCTGAGGGCCTCATGTGGGCCCGGCATGAGTTCATGTGTTTTTTATGTAAAGATAATCAGCTCAGACGGAGGTCAGGGTCTGAGCTTTGATTCTGAGACTGTTTATTGGACTTTGGATCAGAGGAAATAAATCAGTGTGTATCTTCAGTAAACTGAAATCTTCTCACACCAACTGAAAGGGAGCAAAAAAGTAGGGACAGCGTGGATCCTCATGTCGATACTTACTGGTGATGTTGACTTTAAAAGGTTAACAATCATGAACTGGACTAAACTGACCTGAAGTTGAACACTCAGTGGAAACACTCAGAGTTTAAACTTCAGTCTCACTCGCTGCTACTGCCCCCTGCTGGTCACTGAGGCTGTTTACACAGAGTCATTAAACTGAACTGGAACACTTTTCAATCATTAAGGTCTCAGTAAAGTCAGGATCATTAACCAGTATTTATCCTGATTACAGGTGAACATCTGTCTGCGGCACTACTATAATCTAGGATATCTCAGATTATTGATTTCTTTATGCAGTCACCTTCACCTTCAGCTTCACGCCTGCTTTCATTTCAGCTCCATCACATTTCAGTCATTCGTGCCTTTATTTTGATTATTCCGCCTTTTTATCAGCTGCCATTACTGAACGTACCGCAGGGAGAATCAGCTGCTGCTTGTATATTAACGATGATGAACAGAGAATGGATATTATGATTATTATGATTATTATGACATATATATGTATATTTATGTATGTGTGTGTATGAGAGAGAGGAGTGTGAAGCCAAACTAACATGTCCCACCATCTGAGCGAGTAATCAGAGTTACACGGTGCTCGCTGTAGCTTCAGTGGTGATCGTTTTTTACTTCAGATAAACTTTAGATCAAGGGGGAGCAACTGGGGGCCAGGGGCCACATTCAAGACCCTCCTTGTTTGAAGGAGTTGATGGAAAAAAGAAACAAACACAATGAAAAATCTGTGCTGAATGATTCCAGCCTGACACTTTACACAAAGTTTTCTGTGGCTTTATGAAGACAGTTTGTTCTCGGTCAGGATTATTAATCGGCTGTAGTTGAAGAACATTTTTATGAAGCATCACCAAATGCTTTGGAAAAATAAAAATATAAACTATAAGTAAGAGTAAATTCTTCATGTTTGATTGACAAACAGCTTGAGTTGATCACACTTTGCCTCAGCTGACACTGGTCAGTGTTTCTATTTGAGTTTGAGCCTAAAAATAAAAAAGACGCCACAGTAAATTATTTTGAAAACTATAAAATTATTATTGTTGCATCGAAAGTTTCCTACAGTTTGTTGTCTGTCTGGAGGTGAAAATAAAGTTCCTGTGGCCCCGCTGGTTGCTTAGTTGCCCATCCCTACTTTTATTGTAGCTCCACGTTTTACATGCATGTGTCAAACTTCAGCCAGGGGAATGATTTAAATGCACTTTAAGTTTTGGATTATTTGCCAAGTGTTTCCTGCATTAAGTTTATGTTTGAGGACTGAAACAAGCAGATATTTTTTTTTATTGATTAACGGCACTTTGATCAATCAGTTCATCTCTAAGATATGAGAGGATGTTATTAATCACAGCATTTATCCACAATGAGAATGTAAGAAGTATTTTTACATGGACATGACTACTGTAACCCATAGACTAAGACACTAAACAATAATCACTTTAAAGTTCCGATCACACTGATGATCTATTCAGGGACGGCCTTAGACGCCCTTTTATTCGAACTGTGTGAGCGCCCCCTACAGACTGTGGCACCCATTCAGCCTGTGCTGAGGGCCTCCCTGGATTAATTAATAATTAATTATCAAAAAGGGTTTTTTTTGTTTGTTTTGAAGGAACTTTAACTCTTCAACTTCTTCCTTCAGCTTTTTAATAATAATAATTTAGTAATATTTGTTGATGATCATAATTTTTTACCATAAATTAAGAAAAACAAACCTCACCAACTTCTCTAAAATCTCTTTCAGACTGGATCAGCTCTGTACAGGTTAATTGTTTTTTCTTTTCATAAATCATCAGACAGAGTGTTAAACTCTCAGGACGACACAAACACACACAGAAATGCTGCATTCCTTAAATAATTATTGTAAACAGTTCAATCTTCGCTGAGGCGTCATCATCATCTTCTTCTTCTTCTCCTGGACTTCCAGCTTCTTGTTTTCGTCTACGCTCTCTCAGCCCGCCATGGCGTTTGAATGAATGATGTCCTCTCTGGCATGCCGTAGAAACATGTTGGCGCTCTGATATATTTATTGTGACACACTGGTTTTGCTGCAAGAGTACTATTTTCAGTAACGATGTAATTTGTGTAATAAAGTGTTTGCAAAGCATCACAACATGGAGTCAAAGTTTATGTTTATGTTTTAACATGTTAGACTTCAGGGGCACAGCGGGAAGTGCTGCTGCCTCACAGCAAGAAGGTCACTGGTTCAAGTCCTCGTGTCAGTCAGGTCCTCTCTTAATAAAGTGGCCAGTGAGCATTTATGCAGATTGACCTGACTTCTCTGAGAAATTCAAACTGTAAGCAGAAACTCTAAAAGATCTGATTCATAATTTTAATTAATAATGTTTTTTATTAATCAAGCCTCTGATCCAGCAGAGTGACCGGCCGAAAGAACAAAACATTTTCAGGTTTTCTGGGGTGAATAAATAATTTTATTCTGACTTTATGAACTGAAACCTCTGACTGCAGCAGCCTCCTGTTGGTAAAACAGAGTTAATAAAGTAGAGAAGTGTCATCATGTCACTCAGTGTTTTAATGCAGCATGTTATCATTTAACAATATGAATCAGACATGTTCACTTATTTACAATAAAACAGGTAAAACTGAAAACAGATTCTGTAAAAACAGCTTTAGGAAATAAAACTAAAACAGTGCCTCACAGCTGCAGCTTCATTTATTTACTGAAATATTTGTTAAAATTTACATTCAGCAGAAAAACTTCATGTCAGCAGAGAAGCGGCCCTGAAGGTCAAACTCTTTGTGATAAGAAAAAGAGACGCAAAACACACAAAAATAAAACACAAATGAAACTTGCTTCGGGCAGCAAATTTGCAAAAATACATATAATAAAATATTTCAACTTTTGTTTAGAAAAAAGGACCACCATACTCCACAAAAACATTAAAAATATTTCCCCCTTACCTGAACAAAGTTTTCTGCAGAAGTCAACATCTTCAAAAATATATATCCTTTAGAAGAAAAAAAAGAGCTACCCAAAAATGTTTTGCCCTCAGCAAAAATATTTTATCACGTAAAAATATATACCTCATTAAAATAAAACCTCTACAAGAAAAACCTCTCCAAATAAATACTGAAGTGTGTGCAAACAATATGCATCTTCAAAAAATTATGTCACCATTTGCAAAGAAAAAAGCACAATCCAAAATATGGGAAATTTTTTTTAAAGCTGCATAGGACAGCCAAATAAAAAAAAACACTTTCAGCAATTAAATAAAATCAGCCTTTTTAAAAAAAAAGGGAAAAAAAAATCACCTTCTGCTAATTAATAACAATTTAAAACCCGACGGCTTTTTCTTGAGAAAACTTTATCAGAGCAGCTTTCAATACAAAAAAAAAAAAATGATGGAGCTGTGTTTGTGTTTCACCAAATATTTCATAATTTCTTCTTTTTTTGCAGTCTTTAAATATTTGTACAGTTGACCTTCAGGACCACAGTACAGTTTGTTTACCTTTTTTCTTATGGTGTGTAAACAGATATATGGAGGAGGAGAAGGGCCAATAATAAAATTAGAAATTGAACATTTTTTTTAAAGTCAGAGAAAATGTCAGAATTCTGAGAAAAGTAAAAAAAAAAAGTTCAATCTTCTAAAAGCAGCTCTTTGGCCCTAATCGTCCTCTGTACAGATTAATACTGCAGAGACCAACACGAGTAGAAAGACTCTCTTTGTGAAGCACTGACAGACAAAGACAAAGTCATAAATGATCATAAATATACAAACTATACAGATTTAACAGCTGAGAAAAATCAGACTGAACAAAGAACGAGCCCAGAGCCTGACTTCTTTAACCCGATTTTATCTTAAGGAGTCAAAATTCTGGACGTCTTAAAAAATATTGAGCTCTCATACTGAACCATCATGAGCTCTTGTGGTGGTAAAACAGAAGATGAACTTGTGGAAGTTTGTCCTTTGAGGGCTCCTGTAGTCTCAAACAAACTCAGAAACAGACTCTGACCTCAGTTTTGAACCTTTTCAGGCACATGCCATCACTGCCACAGCTTCATCACTCACCCTGTTCTTCACGAGTTTAATCCATGATGTTTGTTGTCTCTGAGTCTGGGATCAGGATCTTTAATGGTTCAAACTCTGCAGCAGGTCTTTGTCTCTGTCAAACAGTCTCTGCAGAACCACCACCCAGCTCCATCATCATCATTCAGAGCAGCTGGGAGTCTGGACCTGCTCCCCACCAGCAGGGGGGCTACACCCTGCAGAGAGGATCTTAGGGGCCCACAGGTGGAACCTGAGGAGGTTCAACAGTGAGTCTGATGCAGCGTCCTGCTGAGCCCACATCCTCTGCAGCACCATCCTGTTTTAGTCCTTCAGTCCAGGGGCAGGGGCAGGGTTTCTGTGAGTCCTCAGGGGTTCATATGAGTCTCTCCTCGGGGGTCTTTAGTTTCGTATGAGTCCTCAAGGGTCCAGGTTTCATATGAGTCTGTCCTTGGGGGTCCAGGTTTCATATGAGTCTCTCCTCGGGCGTCCAGGTTTCATATGAGTCTCTCCTCTGGGGGCACCTTCAGCATGCTGTCCATCTCCAGCCGAGCCCCCGCCAGCTCCTGAGCGCTGGGGCTGTACGCTCCTTCAGACTGACGCTTCTTCCTGGCCGTGAGCACCATGAAGGTCAGGCCGATGATGAGGATGAGGACGCAGCAGCAGAGCAGGGGGATGGCCACCAGCAGCCAGGAGACCCCCTGATAGTGGGCCTGTTTCTGCAAACAGAGGGGGTTAGTCAGTGATGAAGACCTCAGGCACCTGGACATCTCCTCAGTGAACTCTGGACTCATTTAAGAGTTGAAGGAGTTTAGATTCTCATTATTTCACCAAATCAGAGAAAAAAGACGTGAAACTGTAGAAGAATTTTGAAAATGGGCGACCACTCCAAACAGGTGAGACGCCCGCAGGCTCAGAGATCATTGAGCTCTGAGACACCTGAACAAAAAACCCATCAGACCAGGGGTGGGCAACTCTGATACCAAGATGGCCACATACATTATATAAGGGCCTGAGGGCCGCTCTGGTACGTATCGTTTGGCACTCTCAATGAGGAAAAAATATAGAAATAAACCACATCTAACAAATATAAAGCTTCAAAAAAATCATGACAACAACATTACCAAACACAACTGAAAGTTAACCATTTAATGACAAAGCCAATTTAAGCTTCTTTCTGATACAATAAAAGAAAGTTTTTACCAGCTTGTAAAGCACAAATATATTACCTCAACCATTGTTTTCAAATATAGTTTTACTAACACTATACTCACTATTATATTTTAACACCATATAAAATATATTTAGAGATACAATCATAGCAAAGTAAGTTCTTTAATGACTTGCAAAAACAAAACATGAACTAGCAATCAATACCTATCCTAATTTGTGCCTTATGTTGTACTGCATGATGGCCAACAGTTGCCCACCCCCGTGTTAGACTGAAGACCTAGTGAAGAGCTTATGGAGGAGGTAAAGGAGCCGTCAACTCATCACAGAACAAACTGACTGCAGATCTAGAAAAGTTTAATTTGATGATCTACCTACTGTTGAAAATAACAAAACTCATCTGACCAATCAGACTTGAGTTGTCAATCCTGACTCCAGGACCCTAGCTGTTGAACGCATATGAAGGAGGTCATGAACTTACGTTGGTGTCACAGGTCGGTCCGTTGTACCCGGGCAGACATTCACACACAAACATGTTGAAGCGGTCCAAACAGGAGCCTCCGTTTCTGCACGGGTTCGACAAGCACTCGTCGATCTCCAGCTCACACCTGAAGGACAAAAGACACAGGAGCTTAATCCCAAACACTTCCTCCTTAAACAGAAGACACAGATGAACTGTGGACATGGACGTGGTCAGGGATGTGGACTAAAACTGTGCCGCTAAGGTCAGGACAGGTCAGTCAGTTATGGGGGCATATGCCAGTTCAGCACAGCGCCTTGTCAACCTGACCCCTCCACGTGGTCCCCCCCCCCCCCCCCCCCCCCCCCCGGGGTCTGGTCCAACCAACCAGGTCCAGGCACCCAGTATATGGTGAGCTGGATCAGGGTCAGGAAAGCCCACCAGGTGCCGCTCCTGTATCCATCAGCTGACCTTAGTCCTGTCCTACTCAGCACATCAGCATTGGACACACGGTCCTACCAACAATACCCAAGTGCATGGAAGGGACATGAAATCATGATGGAGTCCAGACGATGTCTCTTGCCAATAGTCAGTGTCCAGGCCTCTCACAAGTATAGCAAGACCGGAAGGACCAGAGACCTAAAGACTCTGACTTTCCTCCACATGCTCAGATACCGTGAGCCCCATATCGCCTTGTCCTCATCATTGCTCCATAAGCCAGGCCAAGTCTGCGATTGATGTCAGCCTCACAGTTAGCAGATCGATTATTAAACAGTCGAGGTAAACTGCTCCACAACTTGCACAATCTCATCACCCACAGGCACAGGTGGTGTTTACACGGCTCCGTTTTCGGCCGAATCTGAAGAGTTTTCATTGCGTTTTAGCCTCCCATTTACATGAGAACGGTGCCTAGAGCGCCTGAATCCTCAAACTTTTGAAACCAGGTTCCAAAGCAGAGAGTTTTCAAAACGCATCGCCACCCGGCTCCATGTAAACAGGATTCATTGTTTCAGGGGAAACGCTGACGTCACCCCATGCGTAGTACTCTTTCACATGAATGCTCAGGCGCATACCAGGAACAACAACAACAACAGCTTCGGCCTTCTAATGAGTAACATGTGTGCTGCTTACCGTGCTCGGTTTGTTATCCAGATAAAACTATCTGGACAGGTTTGTTGTCCCGACAGATTTGTTGTCCAGACAAGAAACTCCTGCATCTTCGTGCGTCCACTTGCCATTGTTGTTTGTGGAAAGTTTTTCTTCTTCATAAGTGTGTTGTAACAGTGCTGTTTCTCTGCAAGCCTACATCGCCATCTGCTGGACTGGCATGCATGCTTCAGCGTTTCAAGTCCTTCTTCCATCTGCATGTGAACGCAGATCAATTTTGAGGACGCAAAGGAAAAACCTTTGCGTTTCAGGTGAGAGCGTCTCTGTGTAAACAGGGCCTCAATGGCAACATCCAAGGTGTCCCCAGATGCCTGAATCTCTGATTTGATCCAGGAGACCTGCAGTCCCAGTGGTTCAGCCCTCTCACTCAGCAATTCAAGAGCCCCCACCAGGATATCTACAGTCTCCACAAGGATCACAGCATCATCAGAAAAGTCCAGATCAGTGACATCCTAACTTCACCAAATGACACTCCGCAGTTTGCTGTACCGGCGCTTCCGGCGCTGCTCGAGTGGCAGCCGGTTACAGCAGCTCCTGCTCGTTTGAGTGTTTTCCTTTGTTTTTTTAGTTACTTTTAGTTACTTTTTGTAAATTATTTTAACTTATTAGATTGCACAATGGAAACCAGAGTGTTTGGGCTTACTCTGGTGGTTCTGCTGTGTTTTTCACTGCTTTCCACCGTGTCTGGAGATACCGTGAGGAGCCATGGTCCTATTGTTTACAGTAGGGATCAGCTGTTAGCGCTCTGTAACACGGCGGTGCTGCCCCAGGAGAGACCCGACGTACCCCGCGAGCTAAGGAGGAGGAGACGGGGGTGCCGTGCCGGAGTCCGTCGTCGAGCCAGGAGGAGAAGATACAGACCCGTCCTCCCGTCCGTTATTATGGGGAATGTGAGATCTCTCCCCAATAAGATGGATGAGCTGGCGGCGCTGACCCGGCATCAATCGGAGTATCGGGAGCGTAGCATCCTGGTGTTTACAGAGACATGGCTAACCACGCTAACCCTGGACACGGCCGCTACACTGGACGGCTTCCATCTCTCGCGGGCGGACAGGACAGTGGAGAGCGGTAAGAGGAAAGGAGGGAGGCTGGCAGTATTTGTGAATGATAGATGGTGTAACTCAGGGCACATCACTGTCATGGAGCAGATCTGCTGTAGAGACATTGAACTGTTAGCTGTTAGCCTGCGGCCATATTACCTCCCGCGCGAGTTCTCGCATGTTATCGCGATAGCTGCATATGTCCCGCCATCTGGTAATGCCGTGTGAGATCCTGCACTCTGCAGTAAGCCGGCTACAGACCAAACACCCCAGGCCCTCCTCCTCATCTCTGGTGACTTTAATCATGCCCCTCCATCCTCCACTCTGCCCACTTTCACCCAGTATGTCACCTGCCACACCAGAGACAATAAAATACTGGACTTACTGTATGCAAACACCAAGGATGCATACAAGTCATTACCCCTCCCTCCCCTGGGGAGATCAGACCACAGCTTGGTTTATCTCCAGCCTGTGTACAAACCCCTTGTCCACAGGCAGCCAGCTGTGACCCGTACAGTGAAGAGATGGTCTGAGGAGACTGAAGAGGCTCTGAGGGACTGTTTCGAGTCAACTGTGTGGGAGGAGCTCTGTGATCCTCACGGGGAGGACATAGATAACTTTACGGACTGTATCACTGACTATATTAACTTCTGTGTAGAGAACACTGTACCCACCAGGACTGTACGGTGCTTCTCAAACAACAAGCCCTGGATCAATCCAGACATAAAGGAGAAGAAGAGAGCCTTTAGGTCAGGAGACAAGGAGGAGCCAAAGGCTGTGCAGAAGGAGCTGAGGAGGAAGATCCTGAGAGGGGAAGGACAACTACAGGAAGAAGATGGAGGACCAGTTGCAGCAAAGAAACATCAACAGAGTCTGGAGGGGCCTGAAGACCATCTCAGGCCACAAGGAGCCAGACTCTCCAGCTGTGGGGGACCAGAAGTGGGTGAACGATCTAAACCTGTTCTTCAACAGGTTTGACCAGACACCTGCCCCTCCCCCACCCTGCGAGCCCTGCTGCAACTCCCCTCATCTACATCTCCAGGTCGTTGTCCCACCCTAACCTCCTCCCCCCTTTCCACGACCTCCAGCCCTCAACCACCACCCCCAACTGCTACTCCCGACAGAAGGCCAACACCCCAACCCACACCCTCCAGCACCCAGTCCCCCTCCTCCCACCTGTCCCACCTGTCCCTCATGTCCACCCAGGTGAGACACGAGCTCAGAAAACTTAAGACCAAGAAGGCTGCAGGTCCGGATGGCATCAGCTCCAGGCTCCTCAAGTCCTGTGCAGACCAGCTGTGTGGGATTGTGGAGCACATCTTTAACATGAGCCTGATGCTAGGGAGGGTACCAGAGCTGTGGAAGACATCCTGCGTGGTACCAGTGCCTAAAACACCGCAGCCCAAGGACCTGTACAACTACAGGCCGGTGGCACTGACGTCCCATCTGATGAAGACTCTGGAGAGGCTGGTTCTTTCTCACCTCCGGCCTCTGGTGAATTCATCAATGGACCCGCTTTGCCTACCAGCCTGGCATCGGGGTGGATGATGCTGTCATCTTCCTCCTGAACAGAGCTCTGTCTCACCTGGAGAAGCCTGAGAGCACTGTGAGGATCATGTTCTTTGACTTCTCCAGTGCTTTCAACACCATCCAGCCTCTTCTCTTGAGGGACAAGCTGGAGCACACGGGGGTGGACCACCACCTATCGGGCTGGATCCAGGATTACCTCACAAACCGACCGCAGTATGTGAGGGCACGGGGCTGTGTATCTGACATGGTGGTCTGCAGTACAGGGGCCCCACAGGGAACGGTGCTGGCTCCGTTCCTCTTCACCCTGTACACGGCGGACTTCATGTACAGGTCAGACAGCTTCCACCTGCAGAAGTTCTCTGACGACTCTGCGATTGTCGGCCTCATCACCGAGGACGATGACCGGGAGTACAGAGGACTGACCCAGGACTTAGTGGACTGGTGCCAATGGAACCACCTCCAGATCAACGCGGGGAAGACCAAGGAACTGGTGGTGGACTTCCGTAGGCGTAGACCCCCCCACCCAACACCGGTGAACATCCAGGGCTTGGACATTGAGATAGTGGACTCTTACAAATACCTGGGTGTTCACCTAAACAATAAACTGGACTGGTCTGACCACACGAGTGCTTTCTACAGGAAGGGCCAGAGCAGACTGTACCTGCTGAGGAGACTGAGGTCTTTTGGAGTGCAGGGAGCTCTCCTGAGGACCTTTTTTGACTCTGTGGTGGCATCAGCCATCTTTTATGGTGTGGTCTGCTGGAGCAGCAGCATCTCGGCTGCAGACAGGAACAGACTGGACAGACTCAGCTCAGTCCTGGGGTGCCCCCTGGACTCAGTGCAGGTGGTGGGAGAAAGGAGGATGCTGGTGAAGCTGGCATCCATGCTGGAGAGGGACTCCCATCCCCTGCAGGACACTCTGACAGCCCTGTGCAGCTCCTTCAGTGACAGGCTGCGTCACCCGAAGTGCGTGAAGGAGCGCTACCGCAGGTCTTTCCTGCCTGCCGCTGTTAGACTGTACAACCAGCACTGCTCCCAGTCACCAT
Source organism: Cetoscarus ocellatus (assembly GCA_037902135.1). Classification (NCBI taxonomy): domain Eukaryota; kingdom Metazoa; phylum Chordata; class Actinopteri; order Labriformes; family Labridae; genus Cetoscarus; species Cetoscarus ocellatus. The sequence goes on along the minus strand of JBAMNC010001669.1, from coordinate 112,981 downwards.
AAACTCAGCAATTATCGAACAATGTGCAATTACAATGTACAATTACTGTCCATCTCTATTGACAATGTGCAATTCATCCATGTGCAATCACTTACATTCATCTGCAATTACTTGGTGAATGTGTAAATAATCCTTATAGGATTTGCTTTTTAGTTTCTGTATTCAAGCCCTTTTTATATTTATACTGGTAGAATAATGTAAATACTACTATTTTTCATGCTATTTTTTATACCATTTTTATACTTATTCTTTATCAACGCTGTCCCCTTTGCTGCTGTAACACTGCAAATTTCCCCGTGTGGGACAAATAAAGGTTTATTCTATTCTATTCTATTCTATTCTACCTGTTACCCACCCCATAATCCAGGCCATACTAGCACTGAAAATTGTGGGGGCTGAGACACACCCCTACTTCAACCCAGAATCCTAGAATGGCCTCCTTTAGGTGGCCTGGGATCCTTGGTGGAGACTGCCTGCTGCTGTGGAGTCACGAAGCCTCAATAACTACAATTACAGACGTAACACATATTTGGCCATCTCATTCCAGTTCATAATCATTATAGCTGTTAATGTTGATATTAGCATGATCTTTCTATTCATGGTTGATACATCTATAGTAACTATCTTTAGCTCCACATGGACATGAGATCCCTCTTGAAAATGAGGTGTCACATCTCAAGAGGTCTACCATTAATACATTTATACTTAACGGAGACAAATATGGTAGGGATGCACTTGTGGTCTGGGCACCCATGAGTTCGTCACTACCATAAATTCTTATTTTCAGTAAGACTTTTATTGATTATACTTCTATAAAAATTTTCACCACAACCACACAGACATGAGGACCCTCCTCTAATAAATTTGTTTGCAGCAGAAACAAATTTGACGGCGACAGGTCTATGATTGGTCCATTGATCTGTCACTAACTTTAGTTCTTACTTTAGTCCACTTGTCTCCACTTACCTCCCTCCCTTTGCCCACACACCCAACACAGCATGGTGTGGATTTGCTGTTCATCATGAGACTGGGGTCCACATTCAAGATTTCCTGCTGCTTAACAGAAGGTTTTTTCTTGCCGCCATGATGGAGGGATTCATGATTGGCTATATGGATTCATGTTGGGTGTTGGATGTATATTTTTGTATATATATGTATATGTGTATTTTTATATGTATATATGTAGCTATGCATATATGTGTATCCATAATATGAAGAGCTTTGTGCTCTATTGTAAAGTGTCTTGAGATAACACTTGTTATGAATTGGCGCTATACAAATAAAGATTGATTGATTGATTGATTGATCGAATCAGCTGGGAGGAAGACAGAGATGGAGCCACCACACTTCACAGCGCTCTCTGTACCTGGATACAGGGAAGACATCAGCTGTACTAGAGCATGTGGGATCCCACGGAGCTGGCTGATTTGACTACAGGTCAGAGGGAGTGTTGTAGGTGTTTGTCGGGAGGTCCCAGACCCACCTCAGCTCCACCTCTGTGTCTGTTTGCAGGTTGATCTGAAGTTAGTCTGAGGCAGAGTTTGAACATCAGGACTGCTGTTGGGACTCAAAGACGGCCGACGTCACTCAGACCCCAGTTTAAGCCAAATTGGTGAGAGACGGGGCTCCAGCTGGCAAGCTGCTATGGCCTTGCCCCTGACACAGACGTCTTTGAAGGTGGTCCATCCTGGGCCTCCCTTCAACCTGTTACCTATCCCTGCTTCTCAGTGTTCCAAAACTCTGTCCTCTCAAGCAGAGACAGAAAGCCCTACATGAATCTTTAAAGGAACACTCCAACACTTTCTTTGTTTTCATGTCTTGCCTCACTCCTGAGTCCATGACAAGCAGGTAGACACCATTGTTCTGACTGTGCGTCCAGTAACAAGGAAGAGACGGGCAGAGCTCACCCACCGCTAGTTAGCTTAGCTCAAACGCTGGGAGTATATGGTTAGTGCTTTAGCTCGCCTCTGCCTACAGTCATCAGATAAACTATTTTTTGTTGTGACTTGTTCAAATAGGTAAGGTTGTGGATCTTCTTCAGTCCAGAAGAGATCATCCTTGTGCTCTCTCATAAAGTTGACCATAATCCTTAGTACCGATCTTCTTCTATTCATAAACAGAGGCTTTGTTTTGCTGACCTGCTGAGAAGCACTTCCACGGTGGTTTGCAGCTTAGTTGCCCAAGTACTTCTTTCAAAATTGTATAAAGTGCTCATCTTAGTCTAAAAATAGAGAATGTAACATAACGCGGTCAATTAAAAAAATTCAACAAGCACACAGGACCATTTAGAGTTTATCTGATGACTGTAGGCAGAGACAGGTTAAAGCGCTACCCATATACTCCCAGTGTTTGAGCTAAGCTAACTAGCTGTGGGTGAGATTTGCCTGTCTCTTCCTTTTTACTGCACGCAGTGTCAGAAGAATGGTGTCTCTCTGCTTGTCATGGACTCAGGAGTGAGGCAAGACATGAAAACAACAAAAATGTTGGAGTGTTCCTTTAAAACAAGAAATAAAAAGTAATGAGCTCACCTGCTTCCTGTGAAGCCCGGCATACAGGTACAGTTGGCGCCCCACAGCCCGTCCGTGCAGATCCCGTCGTTGGCACACTGAACATCTGCACCACACTGGATGGGGGGATAGCTCCACCTGGTGGACAGAAGAGATATACCTCTTAAAATCAAACTACAGGGAGAACAAACCATTCATCATGGTGGGGGGGGGGTCGTCTTACTGGCAGCGTGGCCCTCTGTAGTCGGGGGGGCAGACACAGGAGTAGCTGTTGACGCCATCCACACATGTTCCTCCGTGTTCACAGGCGTGATGCTCACACTCGTTCACATTTTCCTCACACAGCGTCCCAACATATCCGGGATGACAGCGGCACTCGTACCCGGCTAAATAATCCTTACAGGAGCCGTGCACGCAGGGCTGGGACGCACACTCGTCCACGTCCGTCTCACACGTCTCGCCACCCCAGCCGAGGTCACACACACACCTGAACATGTTGAAAATGTCTTCACAGGTGGCGCCATTCATACACGGGTCGGGCTCGCACACGGGGGCGCTGCTGCAGCCCAAACTGATCTCCGCCTGGTCCTGAAGGTGAAACTGAGACTTCTGAGGGGGTTTGTAATCGTCCGTGAAGGGCAGGTAGACCCCGCCCAGTCTGACAGCGCCCAGACAGCCTGTGAAGCTTTCGGCGACCGCCACGATGGCGCCCTCCTCATTCAGGAACCTTAGACTTCCTGTTCTCTGCGGCAGGCTGCTGGCGTCTGTGATACCGTCCACAGTGATGATCCATGGAGATGTTCTACGTCCATTATCAGCCCGGGAGATGTTCACACGGTGCCAGCTACCATCAGCCACCCGCCGCACGCCCGTGAAGGTCAGGGCCTCCACGCTGTTCCCCGAGTGGATCTCCACCTGCACCGCCGAGTCCAGCAGGCCGACAAGGAGGAGGTCTGAGCCTGAGGATGCCCTCAGTATGATGGCGTTCTCCGAGCGAGTCCTCAGCTCGATGTAGACTGTAGAGACGGGTTCAGACAGAGAGCCGGCGGCGCTGTAGTGAACCCGGTTGTTCTCGAATGTGGCGTTGTAGACACCTGATGAGACATGGAGACATGGAGACATGATGAGGGACAAAAATCACCTGACCAAGGTGCACTGAGTGTCCCTCTTTGAATACAGGAAGTGAATAAGGACATCTGATGAAGGCTGGACACCATGCTGCTGCCTAACAACCTCCACAGGCAGACTTTTGGTTTCTTTCTGTCCACTATGAGGACATTCAGAGGGACATTTAATCATTTTTGTCCACCGTAAAGGCCCCTTTAAAAGCACTTAGCTGAGTTAAGCCTCAAAGGGGGCGTCCATGAGAGCACTTGTGAACTTTTCAGGTGTCTTAGAGGAGACAGCATTATGTCTGGTCCTAAAGCGAGGCACCATAGACGACTTTCAATGAAGTGTGTCCAATAGAGGGACACTTCAGAGGACATTTTGTCCACTGGAACACCAGTGAATGCACTTGATAACATTTTTTGAATGGAAGGGGACCCAAGAGGGCAATTAATGACATTTTGTCCTCTGATGGACAACTTTAGGGACACTAAATATAATTTAGTCCACACCTGAGTTGACACTATGACAATTTGTCCCACTGGTGTTTACATTAGAAGTCACCAAATAGCATCATGTCCACTGATGGACACCTTGGAGGACACTTATTAACATTTTGTCTTGTGGAAGACAACTGAGAGAACATCTAATGACATTTTGTCCTCTGGATAGAAAACCTAAGGAGACAATTAATAGCATATCGTGTACTGAGGACCGTTAGAGGACACTTCATAACATCTTGTCCATTTGACGTTACCATAGAGGGCTCTTCATTAGACATGTCCAGTATGAGGTCATCGAAGATTAATTTGTATCCACTGAGGGCAGAGCTTTGAAAGCACTTACGCAGGTGTTTTTTTACTAAATAGGACGTCCATGACTAACTCATCAATGTTTTATTCACTTGAGGGACAGTCTAGGGAGGAACTTTATTATGTTTTTAAACAGGAAGCACCCAAAGACGGAGTTTAATGTTTGTCCACCAGAAAATCTCTTAGTAACATATTGTCCACTGGAGGACACATGAGAGGACACCTGTTAATATTTCATCCATACTTTTGCCCTTTGATGGGTTATGACCTGGGGTTAAAGTGGGCTGGAGCCCACCAGAGCTCAGCTCCACCACCTCGGAGCTGAGCTCCGCCTTAGTCAAATAAATTAATTATTCAATTCAAAGTGGCAGTAGCGCATGCTCAGCCTGTGTGGCTCTCTCATAAGCACTGAGACGCACAACAAATCAGAGCGCAACATCATCATGGGGCGGGGCATGGACAGGACATGGAGGCATATCAGAGATCATCAGTGAACTGCAAACGTGCGCGTGCCTGAAGGGAGCCTTGACTTCAATAAAAACATTCGCTGTACAAGTGCGAGAGCACGGAAACATGAGCACAATGGGCTCCTCAAACTCCCGGTGAGCGTAAAGATGCACAGCGCACGAGACAGGGGTCGTGAATCACTTTGTGTGTTTTTATAATTCAAATGGTGTCTCGTTGGCTCACGTGCACGGTGTAAATGAACACAATGATTTAAAAAATGACGAGTCAGCCTTTTGGTCAATCAAAACACAACATTCCTGAGCAGTCCAGCTGTGGTTTTCACTTTTTCTAAATGATAAATTCATCCTGAGGTATCCTGCATCACTTATTCTCCATGATATAAGAGCAATCTGTAAAGGATCAAGCTCCCAATGCAGTCTGTTAGTGCAGTGGCTCTTAACCTGTGGGTTGAGGCCCAATAGTGGGTCTCAGAGCTGTTTTCAGTGGACGGCATATAAATATGGCAAAAATGTCTTCAGTGTTCAGAGGCCCTGAGTGGACAAACATCCATACGTTTTATTTTACTCTGTTGTGATGAATCAGGTACATATTAGCTGTTCTCTCAGGATGTCGACATATCCTGTCATGTTAGCATAGAAATTGGGGTTTTCCTATGATGAACTTTTGACTTGAGATGTCTAGAAAACAACCAAAATATAAATGTTATGAGGGGAAAATAATGAGTAATATTTATGGATGTATGATCTCCCAGGGCTCTCATTATTATTCAATGTTTATAACATTTTTTCCTCCAGTCTCTTTGCACAAAAAATATGTTTTTTTTTTCAATCTTAGGTCTAAACTGCAATGTTTTTTCACGAAACAAATTAAAGTGGTTGATCTTTTTGAGATTTGGGTCATGATGACTGTTAAGATGGTGATTATTTCTCAGGATAGAGCTGTAAGAGCCGTCCCTTCACTGTATGTTTTATTTAAAAAGTGAAAATATCAATGTTTCCTTCCTATTCCCAAATTAACTAATGATAAAAGCTTTTATACATTTATAGGAAGAGGACATAGTCACCCCCAGAATTTACCTTGTTTGACAAATCTGTCATCATTCTGGACATCAGTGATCATCAACTCGTGGCCTTGAGGCCACATCTGACCCTCCACAGCTTCCTGACCGGCCCCCAGAATATTATCAAGTAAAAAAAAATGTGAGGGGGGAATTAGTTGTAATTTCAAAAGTATATTTTTTTCCATTGATTCCCTACAGCTGTAAATGCAACCCCTGAAAGTATTTGGTCTGTTTTACAGAAATCCACCTGTCAGCCAATACGAGCCAACATTCAACCAGGAAAACAGATATATTTAAGTCAGTGATGGAAAACATGACAGACCAGAGAGAAGCAGCCAGGATAGACTTGAAAAAGACTCAAAACTCCAACTGTAGGACTTTGGACCTGACTGGAGACTTGTCAGTCTTGACTTGGGAGTTGAGGGCAATGACTTCAACCTTACTTGTGACTTGCATAACAATGACTTGGTCCCACCTCTGGCTACAGGTAAGACATCACTAGAAGAATTAAAGCTGCTGAAAGAGGCATCGTGTTACTGATGCATAATGTTAGCTCACACAGCAGGAGCGGTAACACAGATATCTTAACAAGCCTCTGGTGGAAATTAATTGTTAATGCATTTCATGAGAGAAGTTGTCAGTCTCATTTCTTATAGCATAATATGACCATGTATAGATAGTGTCTTTATGATACATTCATACTGTCCTGTAATTCTGCTTCAAGTTTCTCTCAAAATGCATCAGATTGATGCTTTTAAATATGAAATATTCAACATTTTCTTCTGGAGGAGCATGCCCCTGGACCCCCCTAGAGGGGCCATAGCCTCCTCACCTTTTTCAACCCCTGACCTGTTTTCATGCCCGATATTTTCTCCTTGTGTAGCCTATGTATTTAGTTTTACTTTCCGTGTTTCCCCGGCCTTAGTTGATCTCATGTGTTTCACCTGTCTTGTTTCACTCACCTGTGTGTCTATAAAGGTGTGGTTTTAACTTAAGTCTTTGCCCAAGTCTCTGTGTTAGCCCTGCACCGCAGGGCTGTGCCGCAACACCGTATTTTAGGGCTCCCCCACCTATCAAATCCCTCTTTAACCACTGGTTATACCTGCATTCTTATTTCCGACCCACAGTTTAATTAAACCAAACAGGACCAGGACCAGGTCCAGGTCAAATACTGAGACTCTGACATTCACCAGAATCCTGAGCTGAAATAAGTTCAGGATGTCCTGGTGATCAGAATGTCCCAGAGTCAGAGTCCAGCCTGCTGTCCTCATATCTGCTGACGTTCTTACACTCGTATCCGTCGGGCAGGTCCACGCAGACTCCTCCGTTCACACAGGGGTCACTGACACACCAGACTCGGGTCTCACAGATCTTTCCTCTGTACTCCTCTGGACAGGAACACCTGAAGTCGTTGAAGGTGATGATGCACTCTCCTCCGTGAAGACAAGGCTCAGCCTGAGGACAAACAATGGATGGTATATGAGACTATCAGGGCCTGTTGTTCACTCATGTGGAGGCAAAGCATCAGCATTATCATATATTTACATTCTTATTCAGCCGGACACATATTTCCCAGAGGTAATAAACTATAGCAGGACAATCATGAACTAAATGATCTTTGAGTTAAATATTCAGCTTCTGCTCTGTTCTGGTTGTCAAAATAATTTTTACTTCATCAGACATATCAGTCTGCAGGCGTTCACATCAGTGTGAGGTCTGCAGCACAACACTTAGCTACCTGTGCTCGATAATATAAAAGAGAAACTAGGATAAGAAATGAGCTCAAATATCCAAAAATCAGTGTTTAGATGTTTCGTTTTTCTTTATTGGTTTGAGCCAGTGTGTGTGTGTGTGTGTGGGGGGGTATTCTTCTGCTGCTTCACCTGCAAGATACCAGCTACTGTAACACCACCATCTATCCATCCATCTAACCATCCATCTAACCATCCATCTAACCATCCAACCAGCAAACTAATGATTCATCCTTCAAACCATCCTTTCATCAATCCAACCAACAAATGACCCATCCATTCATACATTCATCCATCCATCCAGTCATCCATCCATCCAACCAACCAGTAAACCAATAATCCATCCATCAATCCAACCAGCAAACTAATGATTCATCCCTCAAACCATCCTTTCATCAATCCAACCAACCAATGACCCATCCAGTATCCATCCACCCAGTCATCCATCCAGTCATCCATCCATCCAACCAACCATCCAACCAGTAAATCAATAATCCATCCATCCATCCAACCAGCAAAGTAATGATTCATCCTTCAGACCACACTTTCATTAATCCAACCAACCAATGACCCATCCAGTCATCCATCCATCTATCCATCCATCCAGTCATCCATCCATCCAACCAACCATCCAACCAGTAAACCAATAATCCATCCATCCATCCAACCAGCACACTAATGAACCATCCTTCAAACATCCTTTCATCAATCCAACCAACCAATGACCCATCTAGTCATCCATCCATCCATCCATCTATCCAGTCATCCATCCATCCAACCAACCAACCAACCAACCAACCAACCAACCAGTAAACCAATTATCCATCCATCAATCCAACCAGCAAACTAATGATTCATCCCTCAAACCATCCTTTCATCAATAAAACCAACCAATGACCCATCCAGTCATCCATTCATCCAACCAACATGTAAAAAAATGATCCATCTTTTCATCCAACCAGCAAACTGATGATTCATCCTTCAAACCATAATTTCATCAATCCAACCAACCAATGACCCATCCAGTAATACAACCATTTGTCCATCCAGTAAACTAATGATCCATCTATCCATCCATCCATCCAACAAACCAATGATCCATCCATCCATTTATCCAACCAACAAACCAATTATCTATCCCTCTAACCATTTATTTATCAATCCAATCAACCAACCAATAAACAATTCAATCAGCAGACTACCCAACAATTCCTCAATCAATCAATCCAACCATCATCCCTCCATCCATCCATCCATCAAACAAAACATCTATCCAACAAGCAACCAATTTTCATATTTCCATCCATCAAACAAAAAAATCTATTCAGCCAACTACCCAACAAACCACCAATCAATCAATCCAACCAACGCACTTACCACTGAACCATCCATTGAGCTGACTGATTTATCATACTTTCATTCATCCATCTAATGGGCCTTTTATTTCAGCCATCCATGTATCCAGTGATCAATCTTACAAACCAATCAACGCACATTAATCCATCCATCCACCAATCTGTTAAATTAATCCATTATTCATTCTTATATCTTTTAATCAAACCAAAAGGCAAACAAAAACCCACTGAAACAACAATCTACCTAGTTATCCGTCCATCCACCCAATAAACCAACCAGCCATCCATCCAATAAACCAGCCAATGACCCATTCACTCAGTCATCCACTCATTCAGGCAACTTCTCAACAAGTCATTAATCAATCAGTTCAACATCAATTACTCGAAACAACAGATTCTTAATACACCCAACCAGCAATTGTCTTTGTAACCATCCAATGACACATCTGTCCAATCAACCAGCGACCCATTCAACCAACCAACCAACCATCCAACCAGTCTATGAACACAATGAAAGCATGTATCATAGCTCAGATTATGCTCCTCACCTTGCAGGTGTCATCACTGATGCATCCCGTCTTCACGTTCTCAGCATCACTTGGTAGATAAACTTCCTCATCACCTGAGCCGTCCCAAGCATCCACGTCCAGGTGAACAGAGTCCAGACGTAGATCCTGCAGACAGCCTTTATAGTGACCCCCCCAGGTGTCAGAGTCCAGTTCTGCAGGTAATCCTCCCACATAGACCTGGTGTCCACTGTTCACCTCCACCTCTGGGATCTCCCCGATCCCGTACCGCAGCCCAGCGTGCTCGAAGATGACCTCCCTGTTCCTGACCTCCACCTGCAGCAGCATCTTCTCCCCACTGCTCACGAACACCGGGGCCGTAAGGGGGGAGCTGTGGGGGAGGGAGCTAACGAACACACGGCCCATCCCCAGGTAAATGGAGAAGTAAACCTCACCCCCGTCCTCATCTGAAGGTCTCCTCAGCTGGAACAGGAGACCCTCCATCTTTAATGTCCTCAAAAAGAAGGAGACATTGAAGCTGCTGCCGTGGCTCTTCAGCACGTCGTGGGAGCTGAAACTCTGCATGTCCTCGTGGCTGTACGTCCAAGATGGAAGCTCTGTCGGGGAGAGAGCTATGAGTTTGGATCGATCACAGGAGAGGAGGAACATTTTATCTACAATCAAGGTTTTTAAGGTTTGTCTTTTCATCAGTGTAAAGAGGCTTCACTTAGAGTACTGGGTAAGCTTGTCTTTGTTGCTTCCCAGCTCATCTGATCAGTGGATTGTGGCCCCAGCTCTTTGCATTTCTTGTTTTCATGTCAACCATGTTTGGGGAATGGTTGGTCTGAGCATGGTAACCATATATCAACCACACAGACTAACATTTGCTGGCCTGGTTGATGGGGTTCTGGGTTCTGAACCATTTTATATGATCTCATACAACTAACACACCAATTGTCCAAATTCTGTGTTGGTGGGTGTGGTTTGTTGGTTCGTTGATGTTTTCAAAGCTGTTCCTTGGGAATAATGGCCATCATCATAAACCCTGGCAGCTACTATGGTATTGGTTTGGTGCACCACATGCAAAAGATCATGCAAAAGGCTTCACATGCCCTTTGGAGGCATTTGAAGTCTCAGCACCTTACAGCTGTCAATACTGCAGGCAAAACTCTTGACTAACACGATTCATTACTATGAACTCAAAATGAAAAATGAGCTGCTAGAGCATCATATTTTGAAGCTAGGTTTCTTTGTCTCTCATTAAATCTGTACAGATGTTCATGTGTATTTGACAACTTTGACTGATAGTCACTGAAATTTCTGATGTTGGGGGAGGGGGGATAAGATTGTATGACAGTAAAATGGTGAAATGCTGTCTTTTTAACGTCCTGTTATGTATGGCTGCTGTATGTACAACCCCAGGGAGACTAGTTGGTGCTTTGGTAGCAACTATTGGGGATCCTTTCAAATAAACAAATAAACACTGGATTATGTGAGACATCCCTGACTCTGATTTGCTGTCTGCATTGATGATAGTGTTGTAATTTTGAAATTACCCAGAGACTCTGTCCACCACTAACATCCTGCTGTACTCCTACAGACTTTAACTTTACGTACGTCACCCAGCCACATTAGATGCTGGTGAGAGGTGCTCTGAAGCAGAGGCTTCAGAAGATGGTGGCTGTGGACAAGGCCTCCAAGTCTGCACCTGGAGGCAGAGAAGTGCTAAAGATACTGACCCGACATGCACATGCTGACATTTCTGAATAACATTTGGGGCCCCTTTGTGGGGTCTCTGAAGGTCTAAGCCTGCCCTCAGGGCAGACCTGCTGCACGAAACTACTTCAAGCATTGGGTGCAGATGGGACTAGGGACGGGGGGGATATGTCCCCCTCAGATTCATAGTGACACCGATCAGTCCCCCCACTTTCCCAGCATAAGGGGACAAACATTGCCGGTAAAACAGATGATTCATGTTACCAGGCTTTACCGTGCTCTTGCATTGAGATCCCGGCGTTTGTGTGTTTCGACTAATGGTGCGTTCCAGTTGTAAATGAATGCTGGAATTTCCAAGCTGCAAGTCAGAATTTTAATCAGAAACCCCCGTAAAGTCGGATCTCCGACTTGTAAAGTCGGATTAATCTCATGAACCTTAGCATGAGTTCATGCTATCTGCTACTTACGTAAACAATAGTTACATGTTTTGTTGTATGTCTGTCAGGGTAGGAAGTGCTGGGAGCACTCAACTTTGGGGTTACGTTGATCAGAGCTCCAAGTTACAACTTCCAATTGAACACACCATAAGGCAAACTGTCCCTCCCCAGAGTCCTGAAGAGGAACTGGTAGCTGTGCCTGTGCACAGATTGAAAACATAGTTGCGATCAACCATGACTCAAAAAAGACTCAACGGCCTTACTGTGTGCCATATTCACCAAGAGAGACTTGACAGACTGGACAGACAATAAATTGCCCTGCAGTATGTTCAGGGTAATAAGAGGAGAGGTGTTTTTGGGTCCTTCAGTGAGTCTGCTTCTAGACAGTAAATGTGTTTGGCTGCACTAGAGAATTCCTAATAGTCATACTTTTGTCATTTAAAATGTGAATTTCATTTACAGTATTGGCTAAATACTTTATCTTTATTTATGTAAATATGTTGTTATTGTTCTGAGTTCATACACAAATGTTTAAATAAAACTTATTTTGCATGAGGCATGAAGTTTTGGTGAGTGATTGGTCTTCCAGTCAAATAACAGCTTCATCATGTATGGCTAGTGTTGAGGTAGGCCTTTGTTTAACAATGTTCATCATTGTTTATCCATGATCTCAAGTAGGAGTTCTCCAGTGGCTTTTTAATGCACACCATTGGCCCATAGGCTATTACAAAGGAAACTGCTTAAGAGCTAGTTAAAGTCCAAATTACACAAAAATAACTTATTGAGTTGAAATCATTTGCTGACAGCTTGGTCCCCCCAGTTCAAAATCCCATCTGCGCCCCCTGACTTCAGGAGTCAGGGGCGCAGATGACGGTAATTCTTTTGAACCCTGCAGGTATGAAGCGCTCTCACCTTGAGAGCAGCTGTCGTCATAAAACGGTCTCTCGCAGTCGCAGTGGTAACTCGTCCACAGGTCGACACACGCCCCGTGTCCACTGCATGGCTCGTCCTCGCACCACTCGGTCTTTGAGCAGCCCAGCTCGTGTCCCTGATCCTCAGGGAGACTCTGAGGGAGGATGGCCTTCGAGTCGATCATCAGGTCCTCCATGCAGCCAATAAAACCTACGCCACTGGAAGAGACCACCAACAGCTCCTCTGGAGCTCCGCCCACATACACCTGGGCGAAGGCCTCAGAGGGCGTGAAGGGCGGGTCATCGACCCCCCCGTCTGTGACCTTGCAGCCGTCCCTGTCACAGCCCGGACCTTTCAGCACCAGAGTCAGACCATCATCGTCCACAAACACGTGAGCGTCCCTCCAGACGCCATCGCTGACCCGACCAGGAAACGAAACCTCCAGGTCTGTGTCCTCTGATGATGCTTTGGCATGAAGAGTCCCGCCCACAATCTCCAGCAGCAGGTGTGTGTCCTCGTCTCCTCTGAACACCAGCAGCATGTCCGGGAGCGTTGTCCTGAACCGCAGCTGGACGCCATGACCGTGATGATGCTGATGCTCCACCTCCCTGCGGCGTCGCTCCTCCATCTGCACCGTGATGTGGATAAATCCTGGCGTGGAGAAGGAGAAAGTGGTCTGCGTGGAACACAGGTCATCATAGTAACCATGAGGGCACAGACAGGTGTGGACGTGTTCTCCATTCTCCAGCCTGGGCAGACAGGTGGCGCCATTCTGACACTCGTGGTCGATGCAGCCGTAGAGTCTGACGTCGCAGTGATCGCCGCCCCACGGCAGCTCGCCTGGTTCCACCTCTGGACAGTGACACGTGTAGGACGCTCGTCCGTCTTCACACCAGCCGCCATTTTGACATGGCTGACTCTCACACTCATCTGATGTTCACCTCGCACAGATCACCTGCAGAGAGATGCAGACGAGGGTTAGAGGACGACATCTACATGTGATCTTTTATTAACTTCAGTTCCAGTTTATTATGTTTGAATCTGAAGGTTTTTCTCTGAGGATCAAGTGATTGAGCTGAACATGATGTCCCACAGCAGGCTGCTCACTCTGAAGAAACTAAATCCTCAAACTTCATCTAGAGTGTGGCTCATTAGGATCAACATGGAGGCTGACGCACCCTGGACCAGTGTTGAGCAAATTACTTTAAAAAAGTAATTAGTTATAGTTACTAGTTACTTTCCCAAAAAAGTAATTGAATTACAAACAGAATTACTCCTATATAAATGTAATTAGTTACCAGGGAGAGTAACTGTTGCGTTACTTTTCTGAAAAAGCTTTTGCTGCTTGAACGGTGTGGCTCTGTGTCCTTCCTTGTTGTTACCTGGCCTGCTGCAGCAGCTCTGGCATCATCAACAGTGTTATCTGTGTTTCTGGTCACTGACTTTGTACAGTTACTCACAACGGACAAACACTTTGCTTTGGGACATAATGTTCACACTTTACATGTGTGTTATTGCCTTTTACTTCTTGTACTTCCATTCTGAAAACGCCAGTTTTAACTTCACAGACTCTGGACTCGCCATTGTTGCATCTAGCAGTGTTGCCAGATTTTGCAACTGAAATAAGCACCAATTTGACGAAAAAGCCCAAACAAGCAACCTCCTGCTATATTTTTTCTAATGTAATATGTTACTTTTTTTTTTTTAAAGAGAAATCTACATAAAGTTTTAATTTTTCATCTACATTACATTTAAATTTCACAGTGACGTTTCTTTTTTGACTCTTAATTTACTTCTTTGACATCCTTTTGTTTGGAGGTGGAACATCCTTTTCTTTATACAGAAGTGAAGAGAGGGGCTGCTGCTATTTATAACTCTGTTATTTCTTAAAAGTCTGACTAACTTTGATTTTTGTAACCGAACAGACACAGTCAGGCTTTAATTTTAGTTTTATGTTGATCCTCTACAGCTTTATTATGGTGAAAACAGTAACAGCTACATTAAAAATAGATTTAATTCTGGCAATAAGGATTTCTTTTTGTTGGAAACATCATTTTTGCCTCTTTTTACAGTAAAATTTACATATGTGTTTAGAGTGGGATAAAATAATTGGTATAACTTCTGAATTGAGTTTATAATGATGGTTAGCAATGATATTATTCTTAAGGCTGTTATTACCAACACTGCCCCTGAGTCACGCCGTCAGAACAGGACCTGTATATCAGGCCTTCAGAGACACTGCTTCTTCTGTTCTTTGCTGAGTTAAATGCAAAAGCCAATACAAACACCTTCATTATGGGTTTTTTCCAAAAGCGAATTAGCCTTACCCAAGAACCCCTCTGAGCATGTGCAGGAGTATCCGTTGATCTGATCCTCACAGGTTCCTCCGTTCTGACAGGGCTCAGACTCACACTCATCGATGTTCACCGAGCAGTTCTCTCCTGCAACAAACAGGGGTTCAATAATGCTCCAAAGTTTAAAGAATAAATGAAATAAGATTAGTTTTAATTGCTCTGACCTGCAAATCCTGGCTGACACTGACAGATGTATCCTGCAGCATCAGCGAAGCTCAGCTCCCAGTCCAGCTCCCAGTGAGACGGGTCTGACCGCTCGAAACACTCGCCATCGTTTTCACACGGATGCTCGGCGCACTCGTCGATGTCCACCTCACAGTTTGGACCTTCAAACCCTGAAGTAAATTCCAGACATATCAAATAACTTATTAATTTCACTTATTATAACATAAATCAAACAGATCATAAAAGAGAAATATTAAACCTCTTACACAAAGAATGTTATTAAAATACTCAGCACCATCCCCTGATCTTTGCCACAAATCTGTTCTGAGGTCAGAAACATTGAGTATAGTTCCAGTTTACCTTCAGAGGTCATCGCCAATGGATTATTATGTGTTCAGTTAGGAATTGTGACAGATTCAACCTATTCAAGCATCTTGCCCACCTACCATCATCCCCTATAACTGCTCCTGGTTTTTGCAGGTCTAGAAATGAGTCTCCAGTCTCCAAAACCAGATGCAGTCATTCTTGTTAGCTATTGTATATCAACTGTATCAATTAAACCAACCATTTATTATGAAGGTAAAGGTAAATCTAAAAAAAGAAGCCATTTTGGACTTCACATCAGATCTTAAGGCAAAGGACTGGACTGAAAGTTTAAATGCAAAAACAGACACATCCATCATTTCATAAAAAAAGGACAAATTTCACCAACTGCTAACTAGCTTAGCTCAATTAGCTCAGAGCTAGCAGCGTGAGATCGGACAGTTTCTCTATTAGCTGGACGTCAATGGTAGGTATTAGCCTGCCTCTGCCTACAGTCATCAGATAAACTCTTTAGCAACTCTAAACGGTCCTGTGTGCTTGTTGTGACTCATTTTTTTTGGTTATGCTACATTATCTTCTACTTTCATCGTATCATCTTCTTCTTCTCCTAAACAGAAGCTTTGTTTTGCTCATCTACTTCTGCAGTGGTTTAGACATGTGACATTCGTGAACGAGTTGAGTCTGTTGAACAGCTCTTTTAAGTGAACGATGACAACCGATTCGTGGTTGTGAGTGAGCCATAAGTTTGTGAGCCATGGTTAAATGCAAATTGCTTGCAAATTTAAGAATCTATCTGCTTGTCATGGACTCGGAGTGAGGCAAGACACAAAAACAAAGAAAATGTTGGACTATCGCTTTAATGTTTGATGTGTGTATTTTGTGAGGTGCAGTTCTGTACCTGGCCAGCAGAGGCAGGCGTATCCGTTGATCCCCTCCACACACGTGGCTCCGTGCTGACATGGATCAGATGCACATTCAGGGATATCGGTCTCACAGTGATCCCCCTCAAATCCAGTATCAGTGCAGTCACATTCATATCTGCAGCAGACAAACCAGAGATCAGCTGCAGGCACAGGGATGACTCAAGACTTAAAACTCTTTCAGGACGGAAAAAGTGCCACCAGAATAGGGATGGGAGCATCGATATCGAGTATTGACGTATCAATACTTTCACAAGTCCTCTTTTAGTATCGAGTACTCCCCTAAAATATCAATACCAAATAATTACTCTAAGTGTTGATGTGTGAAGCTCTCCAGACCGTTTTCAGTCCCTCTCTTTTTCTGTGGAGACCAATCAGACGTATCAAACAGCACTCAGCTGCATCCAGGCCTTTGCATTAAAAATTAACAGTTTTGTGGTAAACTACTTTAAGACCGACAGAAAGAAAACAACATTTTATGGATTGTTTCTCCAAAAATAAGTCCAGGTGTGCGATTGAGAAATTTTAGGGTAAAGCCTGGGAGAAAAGTCTGTGCTGTTAGAACGCCAAGAGAACACAGCACAGGGATCTGTGAGGCTGCAAACTGAGGTCAAGTCACAAATGAAGCACAACCTGAAATAAAAAGTGATACCCTGGCGTTAACGGACCATCCTGCACTGCTGCTGGAGCCAGGAGAGCGCGGGGGGGGGGGGGACTGTGAGCTTCTTCTCCATTTTCAGAAAATGTCAGCAATGAATTTTAACAATATAATAAACTGTCAGCAAAGGTCATGACTGGCAAGGTGTTTATGCACTGATGTGCACCGTGAAGGGTGTGTGTGTGTGTGTGTGTGGGGGGGGCTTATGAGGATTTTCATCTACTAAGGGGGACCAGCTGACATCATTAACCAATGTGTGCTTGTGGTGAAATAACCCTTTAACGCCTGTTGTATCATGTTTGATACATACTTTTATGAAACCTCTATCTAATCAATATGATCAACAAATTACTAAAAAAAAAACATCTGAACACATTCTGACAAATGATAAAAATGTCCTCAAGTGGATTATCAGTTGCAAAAAACACCTAATCTATCATATGAGATACAAAAAACGTATGTGTTAAATTTTATGGAAATTTTTATTTTTTAGGATTTCAGAAGAAAGTGAAAAAACATCTCAGCTCCAAAAAAATAGAATTTTCTGGCTATAATTTGTGTTTTCAGGCATTAAAGGGATAATCACGTCTGCAAAGGAGGATATCTTTTTACCGGTGTCTGAGTGTCTGTCAGCAAGATTTATTTATTTATTTAACCTTTATTAAACCAGGTTGGTCCCATTGAGATTAAAAACCTCTTTCTCAAGGGAGACCTGGCCAAGACAGTCAGCAGCAAAAAACACCAAGTTACAGACAGAATACAAAAAGAGACAAAAACAATTTACATGCACATCATTATGAATTAAAAAACAGAGACATCTATGAGCCATATCTTTGGATCATTTGTTCAACACCGAGCTAAAAACATCGGCATCTTATAGAATCTGCTTCCATGTCTTTCATTTTCTATTTAAAAACATTTAGGGACCAGCTCCTTGAGCTTTAAGTTATTCTGCAAAAGATTCCAGTCTGAGGGTGCAGAGGACCCAAAAGCTCTTTTCCCAATTTCAGTCTGTGCGTTTGAGACACAGAGCATGATAAGGTCCTGTGAATGCAAAGAAATACTGTATGGTACTTCTTTGTATAAAGTTATGAATGGATGTTGATGACATTTTTGGGAATGATGGTGATGGCAGAAGGACGAAGTGATGATTTTGATGGTGATCTGGATCTGGATGTGGATCCAGGAATATTTGCAGGACTTGTTAGCAGTGTGAGATCGGACAGTTTCTCTATTTCCACTGATAACTCGTCTAAGAATGTCAGAAATGAAATTGAGGGTTGGGCTCATTGAACAAGATTGGATCAGACTTTTGTTTGAAGAACAGATATGGACAGGGGCCGCGTGTCAACCTGTGGACGAGTTACCACTGCGGCTGTGAGAGACGACAGCTGCTCTAAAGGTAAGGACGCTGAATATCTGCAGGATTTAAAAGACAGGTAAATGAGCCTTACAGAGAAATGAAGTCTTTTATATCAGGCTGTAAACACCTTTATTGATTCTGCAAAAGGCGACATTTAAACATGGGGGTCAACTGAAGTCCCCTCACAGCAGGACACTGCCCCCAGTGGACACCAGAGGACCTGCAGTGTTGGCACCTCTGAGTAGGCTCCTTTGTTCTGCCCTGGAGGTTCCTGCCTGGTCCTGATGTGTCATCAGTGGAGGCTGGTGTGGGCACTCACAGCCAAACAAAGACATTCCTGAGATGTTTTGGACCCAACAGATGGATTATGGGACTTTGAGCTCTGATGAGCCCTGTGGTAACCGTGAAGGTCTACGGGCAAATAAGCAGCAGGATATGGACTTTCAAAACAGACCTGGATGTTGAACTGATCCTGAGTGAGACCTGTTTGATACCACAGCCACTAAAACAGAAGTCCTGGGCACTGATGTAGGGCAGTGTGTTGTTTTCCAGTACACACATGCTGTGATTTGGAAAACTGTAAATGGACTTGAGCTTATATCGTTCTTTTCTAGTCTTTGACTACTCAAAGCAGCTTTACATTGTAGGTCACATCTACACATTCACACCCATTCACTCTCACATTCACTCACTGATGGTTGGAGTTTCTATGTCTGTTGTCCACCAGTATAAACCAACACTTTCACGCCCTTTCATGCCCATTTACACACCACTGACGCAGCAGTCGGAGCAGCTTGGGGTTAAGTGTCTTGCCCATGTGACAGCTGGAGTTGGACTCGAACCTGCAGCCTTCAAATAACCGATTACCAACGGCACTATCAGACTGCACCTTAAATGCAGATTTGTCCTCTGTGTGAAAATTCTGCTGAGGTTTCGTACCGTATAGTGAGTGCTTAGGAGTTTTCCTGCTACTCTTTAAGAGAATTATCAGCAGAAAATACATCACTTATAAATTCTCATTTTGATGCTGTTGTATTATTCAAGGTCAGTCATCGCTACCTTATAATCATTATAGATGTTATTGTAAATATTAGATTATTTCTCTTTTCATGCTTATTATTGATTATACTTCTATAAAAACTATCACTACAATCACACAGACATGAGGACCCTCCTGAAAACGAGATGCTGCATCTCGAGGGACTAACCTCTAATACATTTATATTCGGCAGAGACAAATATGATGAAGACAGGTCTATGATTGGCCCATGGATCTGTCACTAGCTTTAGTCCACTTGTCTCTGCACACCTCCCTTCCTTCACCCACACACCCAACACAGCATCGTGTGGATTTGCTGTTCATCATGAGACTGGGGTCCACATTCAAGATTTCCTACTGCTAAGCAGACGGTTTTTCTGGCTTCTATGATGGATTCATGTTGGGTGTTGGATGTATGCATGTCTATATACATGTATATGTGTATTTTATATGTGTATCTATGCATATATGTGTATCCATAAATGAAGAGTTTGTCTTCAGGCTGCTCTGTTGTTAAGTGTCTTGAGAGAACACTTGCTATCAGTTCGCACTAAACAAATAAAGATTGATTAATTGATTGAGATAATTCCCTCCCCACAATCAGCTCTGATGATATTAGTCCATCCCTCATGATTCTGTGTCTGTACTTTTAGACTGACCAAAAAAACCTGTTTAAACCCGGTAACAATCGGGTCCTGTTGGCAGTGGGAAAGGGTCTAATAAGCATTTGACTCGGGTCGACTGACCCTGAAAGCGACACGGGTTTTTATTGGCTCACCTCCGATCAGCTTCAGTGGGAACATCACACCCAGGTCAACCCGCTAATTTACGGGATGACGTCGGCGTAATGTGCCCATAGCATAACAGCGTGCCCGTCCACTCCGTCTGTAACTTACTTGACTCGTTGTCATCTCAGCAGCAAATTCCATCCACCTTTGTATCATCAGCGTTCAAATGTCATTCAGTCTGCACTGAGTTTGTACATTTTTAAAGACGGACAAAAGTACAAAGTACAGAAAACAGTTGACCACCGTGTCCACGGCTTCCATGCTCCTTTCCATTGTTTACACTGTCGTGTTTCAGCACGCTGATGATGTCATCAATGTGATGACATCAGATTGATGCACCAGAGGAAAAAAAAACAGCCACACAGCTCGTCTGCTGCTGATTTGACCCGGGTCTGCTGACAGTGGGAAAGGAGTCGCTTGCTGATTGTTGTAGGTTTACACGCGTTGAAAAAACCCGCGTTTACCCGCCAATTTTAGTGTGAAACCGGTATTAGTGAGTCTGTCCACAAACCATCACATCATATCATCACCTTTGACAGTGAACTCACCCGTTGACCATGTCTCGACACACGGCTTCATTCTGACACGGATCACTGGCACACTCATCAACATCCACCTCACAGTCGACGCCATCGAACCCGGGCAGGCACTCACAAGAGTACATCCCGATAAGGTCGTGACACGTGGCTCCGTTTTGACATGGATTTGACTCACACTCGTCGATCTCCAGCTCACAGTTCACACCTGGAACAGGACAGACATGACAAACAGTCAGCATGATCTGATCGCTCGGTAATATCTGACGGGGTCCACGGTTAGACTGTCATGAACATCAGAAGCACTCTTAAGGTCTGATGCAGCTACAGCTCGGTGTTATACCAACATGGGGCAAATCAGCCTCGAGATAAGACCCTGGACTGTTTCGAAAACGCCAGCTAGATACTACAGAAGAGTTCAGTCTGTGCTGCTGTCTGTTGCCTGACTGCCTTCTGCAGTATGTTAGACTGGCCTTTCTCAACAGGGGTGCCTTGGAAATATATCAAATTAAACTGAGTGTTATAAGGATGATGTAGATTCTGAGTTTATGACTTGCCCTTGCCCCTGAAAATCACAATTCTAATTCCTGGGTCTCGAATGAACAGTCTAACATCAGCAAACATTATTTGAACGGCAACTTTACAGCTGGTGTTTTTGGAGTGTGTGCAATAAACTCAAGCAGCTGCTGCAAAACAACAAAATCATTTTCATCATCATAACTTTGATTCTGAGCCATCAAGCTCATCATCCAGAGGCACTGCAGCAGCGTCTGAAGGCAAAGCAATGATTTATTGGTTTAAAGTCCCAACATTGACAAGTAAAGGAATTGTCAAAATAATCAGGGATTGCCCTGGAGGCTGGCTGTCTTTTGGCTACAGTAATACTTCAGGGCTGTGTGCAGACTTGTCCCAGGATCAGGATTCCCATTAATGCTTATTTTACAGTAATTCATTTAAATAAAAATGTCTGATAACAACCTCTTGAGTATCTAAGTTGGCGGTCAGAGGGACATAGAGTGTTAATTTTTTTTAAGAATGACTGGGTTGATGAGGGTTTCAACCTTTCTTAAGGGGGTTTCCAAAGAAAAAAAATTTAGAAACAAGTGTTTGACTGGCCAAGGAAATTCTTCTTCATCATTTTGTTTTCTGGCAGGTGGTAAATATTATAAGGCTCATAACATCCACCTAATGGACTAAAGTGTTGATCAGAGCAACTATTTATAACATAAACTACATTGAAGACTTATTTAGGATTCAGTTTCTTCTAAAATCACAGACATGTCTGTGTGCCTCCCCCTCTGACAATCCAATGATTTGAATTATTTCTGTTTCTGCTCATGAAAACAGAAGTAAACTGAAGCTCAGCTCATGGATTGTGTCACTGAATAAGCAGTCATTTATGGACTGAAAAACAATCTGAGTGATATATCCGGATTTGCATGATTTTCTTAGTTGAACATTAACATGTTTACATCTGCATAACAACGAAAAAATGTTAATTTGCTGAGACATGATTTACTTTACAAATCTATAAATGCAAAGGAATTGATGCTAATGCTAATAATGCTACCTGCCATTTTGACCCTTGACCCAATGGTGCTTTACATTGTGGGAAACAGTTTGTGAGGTGGACTGGTCATATGCTGATTAACAGGTTCATGAATGAGTCCTGAAGGAAGATTTAACATTTTAGCTCTTCCTGTTTCGATGTCTCGAAGTCTGTTTGACTTCAGAATAATTTTCAGATAAAAACCTGAAATAAGGTCAGTGATAAACACATGCAAAGATTTGATGATTTTGCAACATAAATGGTGAATGGACATGAGCTTATAAAGAACTTTTGAATTTTAAAGCATTGTTGTGTTTTTAAAGGACAGTTGCTAATGCACTGCTAACAAGGACTACAAAATGGCCGTGGACCCTGGTGGATTTATTTCTGATCGTGTATTAATAAACAGTAATACACTCACAACAGACAGCCATGAGGACCGGCCTGATCTGGTCTTTGGATTAAGAGGAAATTCTCAATCAAGAGGCCACAGCTATGAGTGTGGGGCTGCTTCAAACTACCATGTTGTTGTTCCATAGTGGCTTTTTACTCTTGATGATTATGTTTCAGCTCCAAAAATCATTGGGTCATTGTTAGGGTCATTCATGAGGATCATCATGATGAATTAATGTGTAAGTTTGATGAACTTCTGTTCTCCTCAGTTTATTATCAGCAATGATCAGGAACACAGAGAATGATCCCACAGGGAACCAGCACCATGAGAACTTCAGGATTGGACAACAAAAAGCCATCATCCCTGCAGCACTATGTTCTTCCTGAACAAGTATGACACGCAGCGGCAGTGCAGCTCAGTCAGCTGGGGACCAGAGGGTGGCTGGAGATGCAAGCTGACTTTCTGAGGCACTGCCAGTGGTTACAGCAGCTGGGAAGGGGGTTGGCATCACTTGCCTCCAGAGTCTCAGGGCGCAGGGTTTGCACTCTGATGCCCTTTGCACGTAAACACCTTTGACTGAAGTAGGGTTAACGTTGCTGGTGGTGCAGACAAGGCGTCAGGAATGGCACAGTGCTGACCAGGCATGTGCTCCCAAACCTGACCTGAGTTGAACATCCAGGTTTGTTTGCATGCTGTGGATTTTACAAAAGTTTTTATACTGCAGACAACATCTTGGCCAAATCTGTCTGTGCCACTCGTGTATTGCGAGTTCTGAATGCAGCCCGAGCACATTTGGCACTGACGTTGGATGGGAGCATCAAGATGAGTCATGAACCCCAAAGTGCTGTTTTAACTATAAAACACATAAATGTGTCAGCGATGACTCCCTTATGCTCCAAGCACAGGTCATCAAAAAAGATGTAATGTAAGGTGTAGGGACATAACAAGTCTGTGGTCAGCCTGGTCCTGATGACCCAGCACAGATGATTAACATGGTCTGAGTGTAGGAACGCAGAGCTGCTCCTCTGATAAGGGGAGCTCCAGTGACACTGAGCAGGCTGTGCAGAAACAAAGTAGCGTAAGAAAAGAAAGACGAGAATGTTTCCTCCAGACTTTATCAGAGCTGAAGATAAGATTAGCACCTCACTGAGCTCTTAAAATGCTCCTCGTGCTCCGTTTATCAGGAACAAACCAAACCCTGAGACAACAGAACGAGACGAGGAGAACAGAATAAGAAACAGAAAGTGTCTGACTGCTGAGGACATGATTCATCAGGACACGTGGAGCTATTATCTGCAGTGAGACACTAACAGGAAGCTGAGGTGAAGATATCACAGATCATCATGTTTCTGTCTTTTTTTTTTTTTTTATAAAAGACTACATCAGCAGAGATTTTGGTTTTTGGGTCTCATTTTACTGTAAACATGCAGACCTGCAAGCAGAAAACGCTCTGAATGACTGATCAACTTACTTTGTCTTAATGGATTATGTTGGGCTATTTATTTGCTCTTTTCTGGAGTCTTTCTTTCTTTGTTTCCTCATTACTGTGGCATAAGCCCACTGGCCACTCTATTAGGTACAGCTTCCTAGTTCTAAGATGGGGTGGCACTATGATGATATTAAATATATGAAAATAGTTGCCCCCCATTTTATTTTTGTTTCCTTAAGGTCACTTTGTATTAATAAAACTACTGTTGATGTTTATTCTGATACATTATAGTGTAATGGGATTCGCCAGCAGAGGGCGCTCGGTGCTTTACGCATCAGTAGCTGACGCCCGGTAGAAGAAGTCTTGAAGTCGTATGTGATGAAGCTGTGTACCGATCAAGCACCGAGTCACCCTGTTAATCTGTTTTATTCTGCTTTGCAGGTAAGCTTGGTTGGAAATAATATAGAAGTACCAGACAACAGTAGTAAGAAATCAGAAGTGCCTTAGAGTGTAACTAACGTCAAGCTAAAGAGTGAATTCGCTGGTTTAACAGCACTTTGTCACGTTGTGTACCTAAGATGGCGGACTCGTGGTCCGTGGCAGTCGCGGTGATGAACCAGAGGGTTGATTTGTGTCTGTTTGAGTTCAGATGTGTTAGGCTGGCTATTCGGAGATGTGCAATGGAGCTGTGGAGACGTGGGTTTGCGGCCGAAACCCATGTTGGGCAGAGTGGATGTGTCATGTCATGAACTGTTTGTGTGGGCAGAGATGCTAGGTGAAGCTAAGTGTTAAGCTAAGCTAGAGAACACGAGTGTGGTCCTGTATGGGCGCGAATCCAGTCATTACGTCACGATGGAAGTCTTCATTTGCCACACATGTAGTTTTTATGTTAAAGAAACACTAAGTGATTTCTTTATGGACAAAGAAAAGGACAATGATTTATGTTAAGTTCATTAAGAATAAATATGGTAAACAAATACATTTAAAAACATAGATTCTGTTGAGTAAATACAGTTCATAAGAGCAATGATAAAAGAGATTAAACAGTTGTTAAAAACAATGGTTAAAAATGCTATAAAACATTTCATATGGAGGATGTATGTGTTTAAAAAAATGTTTAAATATTGAGGCTGTAATTTGAGTCAGTTATATTTTAGTGCTTTGGTATTGTGTTTTACAAAATGAACATATAAGGCTTTGATTATTATTATATTGTGTAGAAGAAGTCTTGAAGTCAGGACGTGATGAAGCTGTGTACCGATCACGCACCGAGTCACCCTGTTAATCTGTTTTATTCTGCTTTGCAGTTCCTGCAAAAAATAAACATGTTGCACGGGAGATGAGTTGTCCCATCATTTTCTGCAGTGTAACAATGGCCACCCTTCCCCTTCAGAGCTCCTTTATTCTTATTGTCATAGATTCAACAAGGAACTGAAAGATCCTTCAGAGATGTTGGTCCACATCTCCATAACACTGTTAACAAAAACAACCCAGATTAAACCCAAGTAATTTCCTCGCACCCCCCTTTCAGATGAATTTCAGATGATCAGATGTGTGAACGCAGCAGCAGATGGTTGGCAGTGAAGGCTAAGGCTAAGAGTCCCCTATAGTCCCCTATACGTTAAGAAAGTATTTCTGCGTCAGTGAATTTTGCAAAAACTCTTTAAGCTCCTTCAGTGATCTGCATGTAGGTTTCTCTGGGTTTCTGTAATAGTTTCTATAATAAAAAAAAGTGCTAAGTTTCCTCAAGTGAAAGTACCTTTGAAGCCGAGCAGGCACTCGCACTCATAGTGGTCCTTCTCGTTGATGCAGGTGGCGTTGTTCTCACAGGGTCGTGACGCACACTCGTTGATGTCGATCTCACAGTTGTACCCCTGGAACCCGGGCACGCAGAAGCAGTGAAACTCCGCCTCGCCGTCCACACAGATGGCGCCGTTCTGACACGGCTCTGAAGCACACTCGTTCACGTCCTCCTCACACGTGTGCCCCTCAAACCCTGGAGCGCAATGACACCCAAAGCCCTCCGGCCGCAGCACGCACGTCCCGTTATTCCTGCACGGTTCGTCGATACAGTCTGTCACATGAGTCCTGCAGTCCCTTCCTCCGTACCCTTCAGGACAGCGGCAGAAGTATCCGTTCAGCCGGTCGACGCAGAGAGAGCGAGGGTAAGAACATGGGTTACTCTCGCACTCGTCGACCTCCTCAGTGCAGTTATCGCCACTCAGACCCTCCGGGCATGTGCAGTGGTACTCTGGGGTTCCTGGGACGCTGGTGCAGTTCTCACATGGAGCGAAGGCGCAGGCGTCGTAGAGCTCGTCACAGTTTTTGCCCATGTATCTGACACCCACACTGGGGCAGATGCAGGCGTAGTCGTCCATGTTGTCCACGCAGGATGCCCCGTTCTGACAGGGAGCGGACAGACAGCGGTCTGAGGTGGCGTTACATAGGATACCTGCAAGACAAGGAAACGTTAGAATCAGTGAAGATTGATGTGAACATGCTGATATCATTGGAGCTCTAACATGAGAGTCAGGTTTGTGGTCTTCACAAGAAGAGATCATGTTAACAACCTCCTCAAATGTGTTAAGGACGTCCCAAGCTAAGTCGAATTTTCATTCTCTGCTCCAGCTACAGCGGAGGCATCGTTTTGTTAAACTGTCTCCACATACATGGGCGCAAAGTTTCTTAAAATCCTTTGGAGGATTTCCTACAAGCTTTGCAAAAATGTCACCAAGGATTCAAACAGGACGTGATTAGATATCAGAGGTGATAGGTCAGAGGTCATGGAGCCTTGTGGCTGTTCTTTGCTTGAGAATGAAGTGTCTCAATGGATTTTCATCAAACTGCTCATATTTAGTCACTGATGGCAACAAAATGACCTTGTTATGTAAAAGGTCAATGGCCAAGGTCATCCCTTGCTTAAGAACACGATGTTTAAAATGTCCTCAAAGGGATTTCCTTCTACTTTGAACACATTGACTCTGATCCAAGTATGAATCTTCTTAATGTTGGATAAAAAATGTCAAGACTTTGGGGTAATGTTCAGTCCTTCATAGAAATTTTGTGGATCATACCACCACAAACACCACCCAGCTGGTCTTCTTGACCCTCCACAGGTCTTTCACTGTCCTACAGTTATAAACCTTGCAGAAACCACCAAACAGTAGCTCTGTAGACAGTTGCACCATGTACTGCTATGTGTCCCCTAGTGTGGCCCCCAAGTATCCCACTAAAGCTCAAAAGGTTCTTTATTGGCGATCATATTTACTCATCCTGTCAGGCTCCACTTCAAAAAACAAACCATCCCATTCAGGACTGATGTGGTCTCTGGTGTAGTGGTTTGAAAAGTACCTGTGCTAAGTGCTGACTTTCAGCTGATAGTGTTAATTGTTTCCTTGGTTATAGGGATGTTTAACATGTTCAGTATTCTTATTGTTGCATACAGCTTTGACAAAAACATAAACACAGAAACGCATGAACTATATTTAACGTCTGCTGTAAGAGCGACCACCACAGATTCAGAGAGTCACAGGTGACCTGGACTGGTCTTGTGGTAAGACCCTTGTTCATTTCAGGTCACCTCGTAACCTACGGTGTCCTGTAGGGACATTTTAAAATGTAATTCATCAACAAAGCAGAGGCTGAACTGAGACCCCCGTGAGTGTAAGAGAGTACCTGTGTTTAAAGGTGTTACACTTATTCCCTCTGACATGTCTGTAATCTGCTCACACTCCCTCCTGGCACTGATGTTCAGGAGCTTTAAACCTTCACACACACTCACACACACCCCCCCCCACTCACACACACACACACAATCACACACACGCTGATGGTGTCCAACTAAAGCCTCTCTCACGTCACCGTGTTGCTGTAAGAACTAAGTCTCTAATCGGGCTGCTCCACATGAATGAGTGCAGAGACCCCTGCTCTCTGAGAACATCTTCAGGTATAAATCTGAAAGAGCGAATAATGTAAAAACACTGTAATCAAAGAGTGAAAGAGCTTTTTAAAGAAGTGAATTCTGGTTTAAAAGAAGAACTTAAATTTAAGACCAGTGCAGCTCTGCCCGCTGTTGAGTTAGGACTAACTCTTTACAAAGCAGAACTAAAGGCACCAGATGCGGTACCAGATCATAAAGAAATAAAACTAAACAATTTAATTACCCTTTATTTTAATAACAGAGACTGAAGGGAGTTTTATTTTGAAAGAATGACCTGATCTCTCATACCCGTCTGTGTATCTGTGCAGACCTCAGGCTCTCTGTCCCTGTCAGTGCTGTGATGAATGAAAAAGTAAGACCTAAGATAAACTCACATTGTAGTATGAGCACCATTTTAATACCATTTCCCACTGTGCTCAGAAGATGACGAGGTTTAAGTAGTGTCAACTAGGGACCTGTAACTGACTGTGCTCCTCAATGTCATTCAGCTGATGAAACCAGAGTGAGTCCTCATGAATGTCTCTTTGTTTTGGTTCAGAAACAGGCCCGTAGCTCCCTCTGACACTGCACATGTGTGATTGTTTGTTAGAATGGAGAATCTAATAACTAGAACTACTCCAAGAGCTCAAACCTCTGCCAAGGCATTTCTAACCTTGTGAGCTGACTTATTCTCAGAAATATTAAAAACTGCCTTATAGCTCAATGCTAACAAATCCTATAAAAGATTCAGATAATCACCAAAATATAATCAATTCTTCCTTGAGCCACGAGCAACATTCCCAGAAAATGTCATGAAAATCTGTTGAGAACTTTTTGAGTTGTCTCACAGATTGACGGAGAGACAGACAAACAAACAAGTGTCGGCATCCTTGGCTAAAGGTTATTTATATCCATGCATGGCCCCGTACTAAAGCCTGGTGCCAGCCTGTGTCCCGATAGCTGGAGAGCCGTGCTGTGGACCAGGTCTGATCTCCCGTCCTGGGCTTCAGATGCTGATTTTCTCATGAAACACATGATGTTCCTCATGATCTAAAACCAGCTGTTTGAGTCTTGTCAAGCTGAATTGCCTGCGACACCATCACCTGACCTGATTCAACCTGCAGCAGCTCATTTCACACACGTGGAATTGTCTCCTGTAACGCTCTTACGGGGTTTGTTGTGTTGTTTATCTGTGGGTTAAGAGAGCTTAACACATCCCTGAAACTTAACTGGTTATTTCGGGCCCAACATTGTCTTTACACTTCAGAGGCCCTTTTTAATCTCATGGATTATTCACACGGCCTCATCAAGGTACGATAAAACACCTCCAGGTATTTCGACTTCAATATGAACAACACATAGGTGCAAATGAAAGGTGAGGTGATCCCCCCTCTGTGCCTGGTTTGAGACAGAGACAGAGGCGTGACAGGATTAGTGAAACCAGAGGGAGAGGGAACGGGCTTGTGTGCATGTCCTATGTTTGCATACCCTCCATGAATGCTCCCTGCCTTTAGCTTTGCAGTTTTGTCAGTCACGAGGGTTTGGGAAGGTAGAAACATTCAGGGTAAAGTCTTGATGAAAAGTCCATTCACACATGCAGCTCACCGGGGTCAGTCCGGTATATTTTAGGGTGTTTGTGCCTGTAAGAACAGGGTTTACATGGAGCTCCTGCTGCTAGATGCTCCATATTGTTCCATGATGCACCTTCGGTTGGTTTCCTGCATGGTGACCCTAAAATAATGTCCCTGTAAGTGAAAGCAGAAACCCTGAAGCTGACTTGGAGCCCTTAGGATTAATTAACCTTGACGTATAAATCTGTGGTTGTTGGTGACACTGGTTGATCTCCTCAGCTCTAAAAGTCAAGCAGCATCATAACCATTGTGACGTCCTGTCAGTGAGCAGGCATTAAGAGCCCATATCATGCTTTTTTGGGCTAAAATGCCCTCTTGAGCAGTGGTTCTCAACTAGTCTGGCTTCGGGATCCACCATCACCCCTTAATTTTAAGCTGCGACCCAAGTTGAGGGAAATTTTTAGCGTATCAAATTTATTTAATAAAAAGATGCTGAACTTTGAACCTGAGATAATCCAGAATTTCACAGCATGCCAACACAAAAAAAACAGATTAGTGAGAAATCAAAATGACCCCGCATGTGGTGATGCTAGAGATGCTCAAATAGCTGCATTTTAATTGGAAATAAAGGGCATCTTAGGGACACAAGGTTTTAAGTAATAATATTCAATCAGTAGCACTAAATAAGCTGTTGATCATAGGGCTGTCACAGCACACAAAAACACTTCAGTAACTTCGGCCTTATTTAACAGACTCCACAGAGCTTTAATGCACAGACATGACATAGAAAAGTCCAACTACTGAGAAGTTATTAATAAAATTATTAAAAATATGTGGCTTAAGATGAGTACCTTTTTATTGAATATATAACTAAAACCCTTCGATTGAAATGTGTGTCAATCAATATTTCAGGGTATTACCACCACCTATTGTTACGGAGTGTGAAAAGACAGCACTACACTTCTTAAAAAAATGCCCTTCAGAATAAAAGCAAAGGACTTTTTTACGAACATTTTTTTTGCCCAGGCATAGGCTCACGACCCATTTGGGTCACAGCCCACCAGTTGAGTATCACTGCTCTAGAGCGTCTCTGTGTCTTTCCTGTATGATAGGACACTTCTGTGAATAAGACAGTAAGTCTTCAGCATCAGGACTTCTCCTTCTCTTTGTGGTGCCTGCAGCAGTCTGAAACGTCTCGTTCCCAAATAGACCTACCAGTGTGACATCACATTGTTTGTCAATCCAATCCAATCCAATCCACTTTATTCGTATAGCACATTTAAACAACAAAAACTGTACATAGGATCACTAAAACAAACAACTACATATAACAATAAGCAATAAATAATCGAATAAATGCCTAAATCTAAAACTACAACAGTTTAAGCCCATTGGAAGCCCAGTGCAGAGCAGAGACGGTTCATTAAATGCAGAGTTGTTGACAACATGGCACAGTGCAGCACTGAACTGAAGCACTGGAGTGTCTCTGCTCATTAAGGCTCCTTTATTTAAATTAATCATGCTTTGTCTCTGCCTGTGGTTGGAGTAAATAATGACCACACAGTGTTCTGTCCTCCATCGGTGACCCTCTCTCAGTGTGTGTGTGTGTGTGTGTGTGTGGGGGGGGGGGGGGGGGTGGCAGTGTTGTCATTTCATTTCATAGTGGAAATAAACACACAGTGCATGGGGTGGAGGGGGGTGCTCAACAATAAACCACAATACTCATGCTGTCTAACTGTGACCGGCCCATGCCATGGAGCGCTCCACATTCCTGTTATTAGGCCGGCCCCCCGCCCCCCGCCAGACTTTGATCAGCGCCTGTTTCTAAACCTGCAGTGAAGTGGAAGTTATTAACAGTGAAGGGAGTTATGGGGGGGAGGGGACAGAATGTCTGATGAGGAACCTCAGTGTGAGAGGAGGTCACCCTTTTTTGGGAGAGAAGATCTGACGCCATCAGGGGAAAAGCAGGTCCAGATCTGAGCAGGATCTGGTCTGAAGAAGAGGTCAACACCTGAGTGAGGAAGACTCAGACACAAACATCATGTGATTATCTGTGTTAGATTATAGACGATCAAAACTGTTTGAAGGTAGAAACAGGTTTAACTTTGCAGGCTGCCACTTGGTCTAATCCCAGATCTGAGCTGGATTCAGTTTTTAAGAGAGAAACAGACTTATCAGCTTGACAGCATGTAGAGAAACAGTTCACACTGCACAGCGGCAGCAGAAAATGAATTTGTCACATCATGTGAGATAAGACAACTGAGACCACAAACAACTGAATGACAGATAAGACAATTAAATCTGATGTCAACTGTTCATAATGTCATTTCATCATAACATCAAATCATCAAGACAAGTGACGTCTCATCAGTGAACATCACATCCTGTCAGGAAATATCATGTTCAGGATCATCATGCAAGGAAGCATCACAAAAGACATATCCCATCTCATACTGTCCTCCAGGATCCAACAAGATCAGACCATTTGTGACACATCATCATGCTTCACAAAATGAAACCTTTCAGGTAGTGCCATATCAGGTGGTGTCATTAAGTAGTGTCAATCCAATAAGTGTCATATTAAGTAGTGTCCATAATTAAGTTGTGTCATGCTGGGTGGTGTCATACTAAGTAGTCTCAATCCAGTAAGTGTCATATTAAGTAGTGTCATGCAAGGTAGCATCATTTTAAGTGGTGCAATTTTAAGTAGTGTCATTTTAAGTTGTGTCATGCTGGGTAGTGCCATATTAGGCAGTGTCAATCCTGGCAGAATCATATTTAGAAGTGTATTACCAGGTAGTGTTATAATAAGTAGTGTCATATCAAGTAGTATCATGTTAGGTAGTGTCATTTTAAGTACTTTAATACCAAGTTTTGTCATGCCAGGTAGTGTCAAACTAGTGTCATAGCAAGCAGTGTCAAGCCAAGTAGTTTTATATCAAGCAGTGCCATGCCATGTAGTTTTATACCCAGTAGTGTCATGTCAATAAATGTCATAATCATGTCTAGGGAATAACATTATGTAACTTACCATCCAAAACTGACACATCTAGGAACATCACATCAAGTACTGTTTCATCAAGTAGTACTACATCGAGTAGCACAATGTCAATTAGCAATATATAAAGTGATGTCACATCAGGTTCCCCTATGTCAGACAATGTCTCATCAACAAGTTCAATGACAAATACCATCATGTTAAAAACATGGTGTCACATCACGTCAAGTACTGGTTCAGTGAGGGACGTCACATGCGCAGCTACATGCGAAGGATCACTTTCATTTCACGTTGATCAACACTTCAGAGTCATCAATCTAACTTCTAAAGTAAAACACAACAGTGAGTATATTCACATCAACTGGTGCCAGGTCAAAGTTCATGTCAAGAGATGATGCAACATAACTCAACATAAAACAATATATGCTGTACTTTTCTTTCAGCGTGACCAAACTGTGATGTCTTTCTAACCATGTTGTTCTTCTCAGAGGAGACCTTTGCCCTGTGATGGTTTCTGGTTTGTGTTTTTGCCTCCTGTTTGTGCAGCTGTCCCAGAGCTGCCTGCACTGTTTGTGTCTCCTAAGCATCTTTCTCTGTGACTCAGAGGTGCTGACAGCTTAGGAAGTCTTTAGACGTCCATCAGCCGGTCACAGAAGATTACAGCCGTGACTCCCCCATTACACGCTCATTACTGATTATTCCAAAAGTCATTATGAGCATCAAAACAAAAGAACTTTCTCTCCACTGGAGATAATCTGTTTATTACAAACAGTAATCTGTACTTACGTTTAATCTCTCCTGCAGACATCATGTGATGTTTCCACGGTGACCTCATGATCTTATTGTAGTACAGATATGAGTAATTAACACCTGACTGATTAACTATGTGTTGTACTAACGGTAGGAAACAAGAGTCCATGCTGTAAAATATGACCACAAAATTAAAAAATAATAAACTGGAAATACAGAAAATTAACACCACATTATGCAATATGATCATGTCACCTGTTGGTTAATAATATTTATCACACAAGCAGAAGCGAAATCAAAGGTCTGACATCTGTATAGTAGGGCTGGGTATTTCCAGCAACAACACGATACATATCCCGACACTGAGGCCATGCTACGATATGTATCCCGATACATGTAAATTGTGAACATTGACTACGCTATTAACACAATGTCCCACAAGTTTTGACTTTTATTACAAGAAAAAAAGAACAAGGATGAGTTTTGAATTATTCTACAACTTAAGAAACTTAACTTCAGGTCCTGAGAGATCGTAGACCTAAGTTTAAAGTTGGAATATGCTCCATCATGTAGTTTGGCTTCTACTTTGAACAGTGCTATTGTTGACATTACCCAAAGAGTATTGACAACTGTCAAAACATTGAGGCTGTATCAATTCTGTAGAATCCGTATCGATACACGTATCCCCAAGGAGTGCATGACGATATTTTGACGTCTCAATATTTTGAACACAGGCCTACTCTATAGTTTGTTAAATAATATTTATCATACATGCAGAAGATAAATCAAAGGTCCAGCAGTAGGACAGTCAGATTATCAGTGTAAATGTTGTCATGGCATATTGGTTGGTTTAGTAATCTAAGGCCTGCACATTAAGGCCAGATTCGTCAGAGGTTTCTGGAACCCCTCTGCCCAGTTAATTATTTTTTTCTCCCATGATGTATTTCTGTTGAACTAAAACCGAGGCCACAACACAGACACAACCTTCCAAAGGAAAGTCAGCTTGACTTTTGTGCCCCAAAGCTCGAGACAGACAAGCTCACGGACATCATCCATCCATCCAATGAGGCCATACTTACTAAAGCAGCATCTCAGCATGCTATGAGTGATTTTCTTCAAACTCATGGATCAACTGAATACAATATGGAGATAAAACATTAATTTTACTTTGCTTTAAAATCTTAGGAGCACAAATCTAAAGAATTCACCCAGGGAATTTTCCAGATTTGGTGATTTCAGACATATGTCTTATATATACAGTATATATATCTTTTATCTTATACACATATATCTCTGAAAGACATAAATCTTCCCAAGGGATTAATAAAGTTTGATCTAATCTACTTTAGAAACATGTTTACTGTCAGAGCTTTTCTGGCAAATCTAGCAACCAGCTAGCAAGACCATTGGTCTATTTAACAACTATAAACATCATAGTATGTAGTTAAAGCCAGTCCTATGTTAGTTTACCCGTACCACCCTTACTTTCAGCGTCATCTCGTCTGTTGTTCAGATATCATCTGCCTCTCCTAATATGTCCTTCAGTATATAAGCTAAACACGGTTTTATGTTGCCCACAAAACCTGCAAAACTACATCGGCAAACTGGCACTGCCATCAAAAATCAACTTTCCTTTCTTTAGTCGTGGTTTATGCTTGCAGGTTGTTGTGTCTGTTAGTCAAGTCTCAGCACATCATCAGTGCATCTGTGACCATCATCAGACAAGGTCACGCAGTCTGACCTCAGCATACGTGAAGGGGAAGCTGTTTGCTTCACACGCTGTAAAGCCCCCCAGGAAAGTTCACCTGCGTGTCCCAGTGTCACCTCCAGCAGCAGAAGGCAGATGTCATGTGTAATTCTGACTGACGTGTCTTCTCCCCTCGTCCTGCAGACACCGAGGGTGTTTGAACCACTAAGATTACAACGGTCAGCAGGAGGCCGTTTACCACCTGCAGACAGGTGAGGAGCCTCAGACGACGGTCTGTGGTTCAGATCAGGTTCTGACGGCGCCCAGGATAAACATGTTAATTGAAGGAGGTGGTGATCCTTTTGCTTGTTTGTAAGAACCTTAACTCCAGGGATGTTGTATCAAACATGGGGTCAAACAGGAACAGCGACCAACCAGGGGTCACAAGGGAAAACGTGTTTCCAGGCTCTTAAGACAACTAGTCAGGCCAGAGAATTAAGGTTGTCTGGTTACAACCTTAATTCATTAGCCTGACCAGTCTTCTTGTGGATAAGGTTGACTTTTGATTTGTTGACTGTAATCCTTGGCTATTTATTGATTATTTATTGATTCTCTTTTAATCTGCTTTACCTCGACTATTTACCATTGCTGTTTATTTATCTACTGCACAGCACTTTACTAACTGAATGCACTTTCTGGAGCTTTGTCTGATTCTTTGGCTTTTTGTGGTTTAAGTGTTTTCCTTTTCACTTGTGCTCAGGATATTCCTGATTTTCCTAATGCCTGTATGTTTTATGTTTTATCATGTACTGGTGTGCTGATGCCTGCTACAAAACAAATTTCCCCCAGGATAATAATAAAGTTGAAGTTGAAGTTTATTTAGACCACAAACAGCGTTTTACAATGACTGTTAAACAAATCATGACTCATTCCTCAAATCAGTGCTATCTTTATCTCTCTAGACTGTATTTACTCAGGAGACTCAGACTACAATCATATTTGTGGGCTTTATTCCCTGGTATCTGTCCTGAACATCAAGTTTTAACTTCTGCTCTGATGTGGTGTTTCTCAAGGCAGCAGTCTCAGCCCACTGCACTTTCTCCTGTGGACATTCTTAAGATGGCAGCTCTTGCCACCTTGTGGTGCAGTTCCAGTCTGTGGTACCAGCTTGACTCGCCTTGGATATGAATATGTGCAATTAGCAGGCTAACGGTTTAAATTATGATACCGTCATTGCTATCTCCACATTTGAAGAAGCATGAACCCACAGCAGCACCACTTAATGGCCACTGCCTTACTGCTAAAATACCCTACGACCTGGAAGTAAACTAAGGTGGTTGAATAAACTGAGTCGAACTAATAGATGGTATCACGCGGGAACAGAGCAGTTTGGCAGCATGATTGCTTTCACACAGTTAGGAGGACTTGTTTCAGTTCAGGAGTGAAGTTGCAACGTTGTTGTACAGTATGTTTCATTTGGTTCAGTTATTTTGTGTACTTAAACCATCCGCCACTCGTTGCGTCCTCTGGTCATGCTATTCTGCCTGTCGTTGCACCGTGACCCTGAGATACAACGAGCAATAGCATCTTTT
Source organism: Cetoscarus ocellatus (assembly GCA_037902135.1). Taxonomy (NCBI): domain Eukaryota; kingdom Metazoa; phylum Chordata; class Actinopteri; order Labriformes; family Labridae; genus Cetoscarus; species Cetoscarus ocellatus. Next base: position 76,314 of record JBAMNC010001669.1, on the reverse strand, counting down.
AGCCCGTAGTGATTCTGCAGAATTTTGAGTGATTAAAAAAAAGATGCAGCTGTATTCAAGTCCAGTTAATACCTGATGCATCCACAAGGTCAGGAGTGTGTGCATCATGCATCATGGGGGTCCCATAGGGGGGATTTTTACCTGGCCCTGCACACCTCAAAACTTTTAGGAGACTACTGGTTACAGCAGTTGGTAACACAGCAGAAAGGGGTTGGCGTCCCTTACCTCGGGAGCTTCAGGGTGTAGGATTCGCGCCCTTGCACCTTTAAACTTCACTCCATGTAAACACCTCCAAATGCAGCAGAGTTAATGTTGCTGGTGGTCATCAGGAATAATGAATGGTGAAGTGCCGACCTGGCATGCTCTCCTAAACCTGACCTGACTGGTCCTACTGGTCAGCATCAGCACTGGTCAGGTCAGTGTGTCACAGACTGAAGATGTAAGAACAAAACCTGGCATGCTGGTCCTGTAGGAACAAGGTTCAGGGCTGTATCATAACAATATAAATACGAGTGTCTGTTGTTACCCACATTCATTATCATCATCATCATCACTGCTGCCAGTGGGCGTCTTTGGGGTTCAGCTGCTTGGAAAGACTCTGTGCTCCATCAGTTTGGTGAAGTCCTCTTTATTGAGCATGGTTCTCAGGACCTGCTGTTCATCCATTTCTAAAAGCTCCTTCATCTTCTTCCCCTGATTGAAGAGCAGCTGCTGTTGGACAGGATCATTGCTCATTCAGCAGAGGGATCTGTTGGTCTGGAGATCCCTAAGCTTGGGAGGCAAGCTCCATGCCCTTTCTTCTCTCGCCTTTAGGTGGTACATTTTTGGGCAGATGTTTGAAGGTAGGTGGCCTGCATGATGGTGCAGCAGGTAGTGCTGCTGCCTCACAACAAGAGGGTTGCTGGATCGACTCAGACCAAAAACATGCTTGTTAGGTCAATTGGTGATTCTAACATGTTTGTCTCTATGCGTCAGCCCTGTGATTTGCTGGTGACCAGTGGAAGGCGTTTCCTGCCCCCAAAGTCAGCTGGGAAAGGCTCCAGCCCCTGTGACCCCTGACGGGATAAAGGTGTACAGATAATGGATGGATGGATGTTTGAAGACGGGCAGCAACAAGCAATTAGCTGAGATGTGTGTCGTCTGCTCCGGCTGTTAATCCTAATGTGGTTCTGATCAGATGTGACAGATTTAAAGGTCTTCACCCTGACAGACGGCTCCATGTTTGACCCACAGCTTTAACTTAAAATGGAGCACTTAAAAAACCCTTTTCTCTGTTATAACATATTAAAGAGCACATCTCTGTGATGTTCTTCTGTTTTTGTGCCTCAGAATCCTCCTCCTCTCTCTCCTGTGTTTTTATGAAGCCACCTCTCGGCCTGTCTTCTCAGCACCTCCTCGCTCTTCCTCTCCTACTTTCCAACTTACTTTCCCTCCCCCTCCCCTCCTACACCTCTACACCTGGGCAGGTTTGCTGCCCTCTCTGCCCTCTGGAGTGTTTCTGGTTGTAATCCCTCTGGCCTCCTTGGGACAATCCTCCATCCTGCTCGTCTAATCTTCGTCCTCGTGGCTGGATACCTGGAGAGATTACAGCTCGGAGCCTCTACCTCTATCACCTCGTCTCTGTCTCCATCTCATCATCCAGTTCTTCTTATCATCTGTCGCTTTGACCCAGATATCATCTGCCTCTCCTAATATATCCCTCAGTATATAAGCTAAACACGGTTTTATGTTGCCCACAAAACCTGCAAAACTACATCGGCAAACTGGCACTGCCATCAAAAATCAACTTTCCTTTCATCAGTCTTGGTTTATGATGCATTCTGATGATATTTCAAAAGTTAGTAGTTCATGAATATCCTCACAGAGGCTTGACTGTGGTCAGAAACTCATCCAGATCAGTTTGGGAGGTAATGCAACAAAACTTAACCCTCTCCTCTTAATCAATATAGTTTGGTGTCATGTATAAGGCTTAAAAACTTAGTCCCTCTGGACTGATGAACATAAGATGATTTTGAACCAAGTCACTCCCCTGCTTATGGCCAATAAGATTTATTCTTTTATTAATATGGTTATTTCATTGTTTCTTATTGGCTCATGCCTCTCTAAACCTGAAACCAGCTCTTCATCAGCTGCCTAGAACTGGATGACCCTGACAGTCAATAAAGGAAAGTGGACAGACCTGAACACTGCATTGAGCAGGCGTCCAAAAGTGAAACCATTTCACCTGTAAAACTCCTCCTTTATTTTCATAAACCTAAATATCTGTGCACTGATCAGTCATATTAGGAAACCAAAGCTATATCTGTGTTCCTCAAAAATGCCAGTTTAGTGGTTCATTACTTAATTTTGCTTTTTAATGAAGAAAGCATCACCAAACTAGAAAAGCACTCTGGGAGCGCAGACCTCCACCAAGCAGCTCAGTTACGGCAGTGGCTTTTCCACAACCCCTGTAAAAACACAAATCTGGATCACCACACCCTTCGATTGGACGGCCGAGTCAACGCTCATGTCTGTCCATGTTGAGAACTCCTCCACTGGCATTGCAAGGGAAGCTGGGAAATGCAGTGACAAAGGCTTGAAAACGTTGACGTCAGTTTGCAAATAAACTACATTTCCCATAATGACGTAAAGGGGGCAAAACCCTCACAGCAGCCGAGGAGAAATGAATGGGATCTGCCATTATAAACTTCAATGTGTTTTTCTGATGCCAGTCTGGATCGAATCCAGATGAAATTAACCTTGATGATAGAGTTTTATTAAATAAATGTATTATCCTGTAAGTTCTGAAGTGAATCCATGCAGTGATGTCAGAGATATGATTTTTTAAAATACGGCCCAATGTTAAGTTATGTGATTTCAAGAAAATTTGGGGAATTTTTGGCATCCAGACAAATATGCGGATCACCACCAAAATGTAGTGCCTGCTTCCTTGGACCAAACCACACCTCTGGTAAAATTTTCATGTAAATCCATCCAGTAGTTATAGCATAATCTTACTAACAGCAAACAAACAAACAAAAAGACCCTGGTGAAAACATAACCTCCTTGGTGGAGGTAAAAACATGATACTAATGCAAATCCTGGCATTAGCATCTGCACTGGGCCTGAAGATTGTTTGCTCACAAAGATGTTATTAGTTTCTCTTCTGCCACTGTGATTTACAGAGCTGATGTCAAATGCTGCGCTGCTTCTTTTATTGTTAAGAGCTGACTCTACCTGCTGGATGGACTGTTTAACACTTCCATCAAATATATTTCTGCAGTGTCTCTTGGCAGCACCCAAGAGGAAGTGTTTGAGAGGAGGTACCTGTCATAATAATCCTTAGAAGTTGGGTAGACCAATCATTCACTACAGGACGATCAGATGATGTAGTGAGCGGGTGCTGCTGTTAAGAACATAAAAGTCATTCGGTGAATCAAACTCTTGGCTGACATGATGCAGCAGGAGCAAACACACACTGCCTGGCCAAAAAGAAAGTCGCCACCTGGATTTAACTAAGCAAATAGGTACGAGCCTCCTACTGGATAATTACTGCATGGGCAACTATCTTTCAGCTGGCAACAACTTATTAAACCCCAGCTGATGACATGAGTAGCTTCTCATTTCTTAAACAACCATGTGGAAAGACACATCCTGTGTTCATGGAAAAGATGTTAGTCTGTTTAAGAAGGGTCAAATCATTGGCATGCATCAAGCAGAGAAAACATCTAAGGAGATTGCAGGAACTACTAAAATTGGGTTAAGAACTGTCCAACGCAGTATTAAAAACTGGAAGGATAGTAGGGAACCATCGTCTTCAGGGAAGAAATGTGGAAAGAAAAAAATCCTGAATGATCGTGATCGGCGATCACTTAAACCTTTGTCCAAATCAAATCAAAGAAAAACAACAGCAGAACTCAGGGGTATGTTTAACAGTGAAAGTAAGAGCATTTCCACACGCACAATGTGAAGGGAACTCAAGGGATTGGGACTGAACAGCTGTGTAGCCTTAAGAAAACCACTAATCAGTAAGACTAACTGGAAAAAAAGGCTTCAGTTTGCTAGGGAGCATAAAGATTGGACTCTGGAGGACTGGAAGAAGGTCATGTGGTCTGATGAGTCCAGATTTACCCTGTTCCAGAGTGATGGGAGCATCAGGGTAAGAAGAGAGGCAGGTGAAGCGATGCACCCATCATGCCTAGTGCCTACTGTCCAAGCCTGTGGGGGCAGTGCTATGATCTGGGGCTGCTGCAGTTGGTCAGGTCTAGGTTCAGCAACATTATGGCCCAAAGAATGAGGTCAGCTGACTACCTGAATATACTGAATGACCAGGTTATTCCATCAATGGATTTTTTCTTCACTAATGGCACGGGCATATTCCAAGATGACAATGCCAGGATTCATGGGGCTCAGATTGTGAAAGAGTGGTTCAGGGAGCATGAGACATCATTTTCACACATGGATTGGCCACCACAGAGTCCAGACCTTAACCCCATTGAGAATCTTTGGGATCTGCAGGAGAAGGCTTTGTGCAGTGGTCAGACTCTCCCATCATCAATACAAGATCTTGGTGAAAAATTAATGCAACACTGGATGGAAATAAATCTTGTGACATTGCAGAAGCTTATTGAAACAATGCCACAGCGAATGTGTGCTGTAATCAAAGCTAAAGGCGGTCCAACAAAATATTAGAGTGTGTGACCTTTTTTTTGGTGGTGACTCTTTTTTTGGCCAGGCAGTGTATATTTTGCATGAGAAACTCCTTCATAGTTGTTTTTGCTCTTCTTTACACAAAGTAATGTCTGGATATTATCAAACTGATGCTGAAGCAGCACCCAGGCAGAAATCACTGTTTACAGGCCTGCAGCTTCTGCCTCTTTGCTGATGAGTGAGCATTTTTTCAGACCAAGCTCAAGCTTTGTAGCATGAAGACTTGTAAGATGAAAGAGCCTGATGACTGACATGGGACCTGGCAGACCCAGCCACTCTGTAAATATGTTAATCTCTGCTGTAAACATGTTTATTAATGCTGAAAATAAATTTATCTCTGCTGTAAATATGTCTATCTGTGCTGTAAACGTGCTTATCTTTGTTGTAAATATGTTTCTCTCTGCTGTAAACAAGTTTAGCTCTGCTGTAAATATGTTTATCTTGGTGGTAAAAATGTCTGTCTCTGCGGTAAATATCTTAATCTCTGCTGTAAATATGTTTATCTCTGCTATAAACTCTTTTATCTCTGCTGTAAATATGTTTATCTCTGCTATAAACTCTTTTATCTCTGCTGTAAATATGTTTATCGACGCTGTAAACATGTTTATCTCTGCTGTTAACATGTTTATCTCTGCTGTTAACATGTTTATCTCTGCTGTCAACATGTTTATCTCTGCTGTTAACATGTTTATCTCTGCTTTAAATGTTTGTATCTCTGCTGCAGACGTGGACATCCTAATTTTCTGCTGTTCCAAACAGACTCTTGTGGACTCTTAGAAGAACTGCAGGAGGATGCTGCTCGATGGAGACGAGGCTTCGATAAGCAGTGATGATGGACAAAAACACTGAGTCAGTGTGCCCAGACTTTGGGGTTATTTGTCCAGGACTGAAGAGGAACATAAACAATGACTCCACTGTCACAAGCACTTCATGGTGTGATCCACACACACACACACACACACACACACACACACACATGAACCGCCTGTGAGGACCAGGTGAGTCACTCAGGTGACACTGATACAGGTAATACGATCAGAGCTGCGTACACAGTCACAGCACAGCGTGATGACAAGATATCATTAGTTAATCCATAATTATCTGTCTGTGACCTCAGAGATGAATATTAGATTATAGATTCATTGTATGGAATTTAAAGACTCTGACACAAAGCTCCAGAACAAGGGTGGGCAACTGGTGGCCAAGGGGACAAATATGGCCCTCCAACTCCCTTAATAAGGTCCACCAGCTGGTCAAAATATAAAAAATGCATGTTTATGAGGAAAAATCTGACAAGATCTGCAATGACAACTCTATCACAGAATATTTCCAGGAAAACAGAGCTAAAATTGGCTGTAATTGAGTCCATTTTATGCACCGGGCAAAACAAATAAAAACATTAAACCAAACTCAAATATCATGCAGTACTCTGTAACGTAGCTGACTTGAATTCAGTGTTCAGCTCATTAGATTGCACGATGCATTTGATCATTGATTTTATATATTAATGTTGATTTTTTTTTATCAAAGCTGTTGATATCAGTATCTAATTTAATTTTCTAATTTAGTGCTCTGTAAAGTTGCCCCTCTGACATTGAGGATCATTTTAATTTGGCCCCTCTTGGTGACCAAAGCTGCCCAGCCAGCTTCAGGAGGATCCATCCCAGCTCTTGTGGTCTTCTAATTAAACTTTTACAAGAATCTTGATCCTCAGATGCATTTCAGTATGTTATTATGTCAAACACATACAGGGCTGTTACCACGTCTTGTTTTTACAAACAAGGAGCTCCACACACCTGCTCCAGTGACCTGCCCCATCAGCCTGCTCACCTCAGAGCTTTGACCCACCTCATTAAAGACAGAATCACCGAGAGCTCCGTGCTCCACACTAAAATCCTTCTATCTCCCTCCAGATTTGTTTAGGTCGCCCTCATGTGCATGCAGCCCCTCTCCACGTGCACACTCAGCTGTTTATACTCCTACAGACAGAGCAGAGCCGTGGACGGAGCTGTCGTATGACCTGTTTTTACATCTGTTGCTCTGTGCACAGTGAATTATGAATGAGGTCCTCGTTCTCAGCCTGTTTGTTCTGTGTGAGTATGCATGACTGAAGAGCGCTCATTCACGACCATTCATGTGTCAAATCCAACACAAAGGGAGGAGTAAAAGCATGGAGTTATAAAGTTTATCATGGGACCACACTCACACTTTCACTGACAAATCAAACTGCAGCTTCTGTAGATGTAGTCTTTATGGCCTCTTCTGTTAGATCTGATATATTAAACATTGCATATTTAAGTAATAAAGTTGTAAAGTGTATCACTTTTAGCTTTAAATCTTACAAATGTCATCTGTATCTTAAATATCTCATTGTAATTCACCCCTACATTCTTAACTGTATCTGCTGAGTATACCAGTGTTTATTCATCTTCTATTTAAACAAGTACATTCAGATGATAACGATGCTATTTGTAGTAATTATCCTCCTTAATTATCCCCTGAATGCATGTAACAAAGAGCCCCCCTCCCTCTCCTGTTTGCTTCTATTTGAGTCTGTGGGAGCGCCGGTTCAGTCCTCACCACTTTCACCCGCGGTCCAAACTTTGCCAACATTCGACTGAATTTAAACAAAAAGTCTGTACACCAATTAGCAACTTATCAACAAAGCTGGCAGGTTCAGGGTTTTTATTTGCACTTTTTAGTTCATGAAACAAGTCTCTTACTAGTCTTTCAGCTCTGTCCACGGTCACTCCTCTGTCAATAAAGTGAAAAAGATCATTCAAATTTAAAATATTAAATGATACTGATTTGGATCTGTTCAAATGTAATAAAAAAAAATAAAATGCTTGTGAACATGATTTTTTTCGTGCAGCTGGAACTCTTCTTGATGTGGCTTAGTGCTGTGATCGTGGTGGAATATATATATATATATAGAATAAAAACAAATGACAAAAATAATGATGATAAAATTAAGGGAAGAATGAGGTCTACACCTGCTCTTTTAGAAGGTGTCTTGGTAACATTTGGTGTTAAACCAGTACAGACACACTGACTCATTCATTGATCCTAGTTTATCGCCATGGAGACAAAATGTAAGTCCAAGATGCCCAGTTTTTATGCCAATTATTGTTTTCAATAATTGGCATAGAAACTGCTGACCGGCTTGTACACACTACGCAGTTTGTAAAAATATTTGCAACCTTTTCTTTACTGAGGTCGTCAGAACTCACTCTTAAATACTATGTGATCCAAATTATAAATGAAATGATAAAATGTCCATTTCTGTAATAATCAGTGAGCCAAAAATCAATGATTTTAGGCATTTTTCAACCAAATGACAGACAGACAGACAGACAGACAGAGAGCTGTTGTTTCACTGTTTATTTGCACTTATAAGTGTTTTGGAGTTTCCTTCTCTAATTATCATTTTCAGCCACTTTTCCAAAGTTTGCTCACATAGTTGTTCAGTTTTCACACAAACTCTTTCTCTTCTGGTCTAAAACTTGCTGAAGATCATTAGTGGTGGAACTGTTGCACTTCTCTGATCATCTGAAGGCCCATCAGACCCACTCATGCATCCACTTTCACAGGTGGAGGTGACTGTATCCATCAGTAAAGGTGGATCACATCAGAACACTGTTAAGCTTATTCTTACAGCACTGATGCAGCAGTGGGTTCAGTTTGGAGAGTCCAGGACACGTCAGCAGGTGCCTGCAGGAGGGTATCAACCCCCCATCACTTCTCCACATTCACATTAAGTCTGTGGACTTTAAAAAGCCTGAAAGTCTCTTCATATAAGCTTCTTTGAGTCAGATTCCTACAGACATAAGGGACCTGGTCTTGGTCTTTCCAGGTCCTATGATGGACTAAAACCGCTCCTGGCTGCAGTAAATCTTTCCCCGCAACCTGTTGCTTTCACAGGATTAAACTTTAAACTCTAAAACAACCAGCAGAGAGATTTCAGGGGATTTACGCTCAGAGTTTCCTCTGAGGTAACAAGCACGTGAAGGAGAGTAAGAGTCTCAGAGAAGTTCGGTTTGGACTCACCCCATTTGAACATCATCATGGTCAGCAGCAGCGTCTTCAGGTTCAGGTGGATGTTTACCAGCTCCATCATGAGCCCTGCAGGGTCACCCCAACAGTCAGAGTGAGTTGGTCCTAAAGGGGGGACATGGGCTGGTTTTAGGAGAATCTCCTCTGTGAGCGGGAAGGGCAAAAGGATAGGTCCTAAGGTCTCCTCATGCTGCTCTCCTCAAACTCCTCTGAGAGTTAAAAAGGTCTTAAAGTGCTGACATGCTGCTGGTGGAGGTCCAGACTCCTCTGTGAGGGCAGCAGATCAGCTGAAAGACCCTGAAGTTTCCATACGCAGCTGAAAGGAAAGTGAAAAGCTCCTCAGTGGGCGTCCTTGCTGTGGTCAGGAGCTGCTCTCATTCTGCTTTGAGCTCTAATGAAGAGAAGTGACACAGACGGCCCTCCCTGCTACAAACTCCCGTCTAATCAGCCGTGAGAGCAACAGGCGGACGCAAAACATGAACTGGAGCGACGTCAGATTAACTGAACAGTTAATCAGAGAAGGAGTCAGAGTGAAGGAGGCGCTGCGAGAAGACCAGAACCTGCAAGAATCAGCAACCACAGGGACAATCAAAGAAAAATGATGTTTTCAGATACTAGAAAGATCATTAACAACATACAGACCTGAATATTTAAGAGAGCAATAAGGAAAGTTAAGATATGAGGTACCATCCAAACACGCACTGAAATATTACACCCAATGATCCTCGAACTTTCTCTGAGGTAAAGACTCACTCCTCACCTGCAGGGCCTATCTGTGGTGCAGTCTGATCAGGTTCGAGCCCAGCTCCAGCTGTCACATGGCGATGTGTCCTTGGGCAAGACACTTCACCCCATGTTGCTCCCACTGCTGCATCTGTGGTGTGTAAATGGACATGAAAGAGTTACTGATACTGATGGACATCTGACAGAGAAACTCCAACCAAACATCCACACTGAGAGCAGCCATTTCCCTTAAGGGAAATACTAATAACCAACTACTCAGAATAATGATAACAGCAGCAAAGGAAATATTATCGGTAGATGGTTGAATCCTGTTCCTCCCACAGTAGAAGAATGGGTAAATACAGTCAGTGATATTTCCATGAAGGACAAAAAATCACCTGTTCAATCAGTCTACAAATGGACAGATTCAATAAGACATCATTAAAATGGGTATCTGTCCTGAAAAAGACCCAATCTATCCTGGGAGTATAAAAGAGGAAGGGTCGCCCCCTCCCCTCACAATGCAGATGAGATTAAATAGTGCCCAATCTCTCTTCTGTTTGGTTAGACACATCCTTTTGTTATTGTTTGACAAAAAAAGAGTCTCCTTAGGGCCCCCTAGGCACCGACATATAAATGTAAGTTAAATGTTTTAATTCTGTTGCTTCTGGGAGGGTCTGGGGACAAAAAAATCAAAAGGGGTGCTGCGTTGGAGATGGACAATGAGAGGAACCAGGAATGAGGACTTTGACAACATGGGTGACTTCAGTGATAAAGACATGTAAGGAAAATGAGATTATCTGTAAAACTAAAGGTCAAAAGATGGAGAAATGTTGGAAATGATGGACCCAATATTATGTTGCTCTTGGATCAGAAGCTGATGTGGATGTATGGATGATTATATTGATGCAGTACTCTGGAAATAAAAAAAAAACTCCAACCATCAGTGAGTGACTGTGAGTGACCGAGTGCGAACGTGAGGTGTGACCTGCTCTGTAAAGCAGCTTTGAGCAGTCAAAAACTAGAAGAGTGCTCTATAAGCTCAAGCTAGGGCTGGGCAATATATAGATTAAATCGATTAATTATTTTCTGCAGAAGATTTAGGAATTAATAATCAAGATTTTTTTCTTGACTTACTCCACTTGTAAGTCGTTGCAATTCTGAAAATACAAATACTAAAAATTTACAGTTTCAATGATGGACAGCCCTGTTAGGCAAATATTTTTATTTATTTATTTTTTTTAATGAGATTAAATATTGATCAGAGAGTTCCATGTTACTGCACTGTGAAAAAAGCTCATCTTTCAGTGTTTATGTTGACAAACTACAGAATCAACCTTTTATGACACACTTTAACTTTAAAAGGGAAATTGTGTTTGGTTTGGGAAGATATTTTGACAACATAAAGGCAAAACTTGATTCATGTCATTTTTGTGTCACTTGGAGGGTTTTTTTTTTGAGAGGGAAAAAAATCAATTAAAATCAAAAATCAAGTGTTGTTGAAAACAATGGGGATTTTATTTTTTGGCCATATCGCAGAGCCCTAGCTCAAGTCCATTTACCATTTATCTAATGTCTCCCAGCAGAGACCCATGGCCTCCTGACCCTCACTCCATCCTCTGCACTTACCCCAAAGCTGGCCCAAAGCCTGCTGCAGGCCAACAGAACATCATCATCTGAGCTTTAGATGGTCCACTGATCCATATTCTGACGGTCTGGAGCTCCAAGAAGGCCCAGGATCAAGATCACAGATAAACAGCTAAATCCAGATTCCTCTGCAGAGTGTCTGGGTTTGGCCTGAAGCCTGGTTTATACTTCTGCATCAAACCTATGCTGTACTGACACTGTCATGCCAAACGCCATCTTGAGCAATCCCACATGTGTGTTGGTTTGTCCATGCTGCTCACCAGTACAACCAAACACCAGTGAGCCGTGTGCTCTGTCCTCTGGTCCTGCTGCCCTGTGGACTGACCCTGCTGTTTACTCCATCTGTTTATTCCCTGTCATGCTGATTCTGAGGGATCACGTAGAAGCCAGTCCACATCCACGTCCACATAGTTAAAAATGTTTCTCCAGTCTTACAGCAGTTTGACAAACTGGTCCAGTCTGGATCATTAAACCCTCTGACTGCAGAAAGAACTGATGAAGTCTTGTGATGTCCATCAGAGGAGGATTTGGATCATTGCTGAAGGATCCATGGACGCAGCCATACTGTGAACACCTTTAACCTAACTTTGGATCAACCTTATGACAGAGAGAGCTCAGGCGGGCCCGAGGCCGTCTGACCAACAGAGACACAGCGTGGGCTTGTATCCACGTCAGTTATGCCCTAAACTATCCGAATCAGAAACCCTAAATAAAACAAAAACAAGTGTGATACCATACATGAAGCCATTAGGGACATGAAATATTCAGGCTGAAGCGGTTTGTTGAACCAGACTGTAAAGATGATCATTTGGGCGGTAAAGAAGTCTGTTTACCACAGCATGGAGATACAGGCTTCCTGCAGTCCACCTCTGGTGAAAACTTAAAGGGATACACCAAATTTTGTTTTCTTTTTGTGTCCACGGTGGTTTGAGCTACAGATGTGACATTCTCGAACAAGTCGAGTCTTTTGAACAGCTCTTTTAAGTGAAGAAGATGAGAACCAATTCACAGTTGTGTGTGAGCCGTTTGATTGTGAGCCATTATTAAGTTAATTAATTGATTTAAAATAAAACAAGTTACAACAAGCACACAGGACCGTTTAGAGATGCTGAAGAGTTTATCTGATGACTGTAGGCAGAGGCAGGCTAACACTTTCCATTGACTCCTGTGTCTGAGTTAAGCTAACTAGCGGTGGGTAAGATCTGTCTGTCTCATTCTTGTTACTTTATGCACAGTTGAAAGAATGGTGTCTAGCTGCTTGTCACAGATTTGGGAGTGAGGCAAGACACACAAAAAAAAGAAAATGTTGGCATATCTCTTAAGGACTTGCAGATTCTTGTTCTTCAGCACTGACTCTTTTTTCCTTGGTCCTGCTTGTTTCCACAGCAAACTCTGCTCCTATAAATGTGTCAATAGTTTATCTGAAGTTAAGGAGAAAGAGTAACAAAGTCAAAACAGGAAATGTTTGCTCCACATGTTCTGATTTGTCCTGTCCTTATTGGTTTCTGCATTATGAACAGAAAATTTGAAGGACCAGTTGTTGTTGTAAATTTCATAAACACTCTCTTACCCCCCCATGTCATCTGGTGGTGCTGACCTTCACCCTGCAGCGTCCTCATGAAGTGTCCACTCCACTGAGTCCACTCCGTGTTTTCCTCGTCAGCAGCTTTAGAGCTTCTTTATCGAGGAGCTTAACCGACCGGCATCAATCACTTAGCCTGTTAGGGTCAGGGTCAGCTACCCACACACACACCCACACACGCACACACTAACGCACACACCAGCTGCACCTGAGCCCCCCCCCCCCAGGTTTAAGCTTCATATATAAACCTGTGATGATCATGACGGGCACCGTTAATGTGAATAAGAGGAGTGGGCATGTGAGGGGCAGATAGCGTGACCGACAGAGAACAGACCTCCTCTGAAAGAAACAGGTGGTCCTGAAAGGAAAAGGATTTACAGACTGAGCTCAGCGTCTTCTGTCCAGCAGATTACAGAAAAGACCCCCACGCTGACAATAAAGACGACACACTGGTGATATAGACCCCCACACTGATGATATAGACCCCCACGCTGACAATAAAGACGACACACTGATGATATAGACCCCCACACTGATGATATAGACCCCCACACTGGCTACATTTACATGAGAGCTTTAATTCCCCTTTAATTCAGAATAAAACTTAAATCCTCTTTAAAAGGGTTAAAAATGACCGTGTAAACACCTAATTCTGAATGAAAATGACCATTTCAAATTAAACTTAATTCCATAGTAGGTGGCTGATTTATTCTGATTTTAAATCTGAATTAAATAATTCCTCCATCATGTATACGTTCATTCCGCTTTAAGTTAATTCCGGTCGTTCTGCGTATGCTCGTTCCCTTATCCTGTTGAAATGATGCACATATTCCGTGCTTACGGGACCAGGATGGCCGCCCGAAGCAAGTGCTGGACTCAAGCCAAGACAATTTATTTAATTAGAGCCTTAGAAGATTTGGGAATAATGAAAAGAGTGGATGGATGTAAGCATAAAATGCAGACCTTTGTAAAGTTTCAGCGTCCAAGTTGGATGAGGTTTCCCTGACAGAGACGCTGGAGAGACGCTGAGCTGGAGTTTGTTTTCTTCCAGTAGACGTAAATACGTCAAGTCTGCCCCCGTCCAATCAGAACCATTCCCCAGACCTTAAATGGAATTGAATAAAGGCGAACAAACGTGTTTTCATGTAAACCTCAATATTAACTTAGACCTCCTTTCATCCACTTTAGCATAGTTAAACATTTCATCCCCAAAACAGTTTTTATCAAAAATATATAAAATAATAAACCAGGTTGTTAAAAGGCTATCTATACCATCCAAAGAATGGGAAACATCTCTCACTGCTCCCAGTGTTGACTTCTGGACCCAAATCTGCAAAAATATTTACTTTATGACCTTCAGTGCCAATTCAAAACTTACACAATACAAAGATACTTAACAGAACTCACCTCACTGGTCATAACAAGTTCAAGACAGGGTTCTCATCAGAAATCTATCCACGCAAAAACTCCACCCACATTATCTGAAGCCACGACAAATTTCAGAATGATTTCTCACAAGCCCCACCCACTACAGACAAAACAGTCATAAACCACACTCGGTGTCAAAGATAACCATCACTGAATGGAAAAAGCATTCTTAACTGATCATCGACTACAAAAAGCCTCTTGGACCCATGTCATAACTCAGACAGGAAGTCGGACATTTTGAATTTTCAGATAAGCTTGGACAACAGCTTACAAATACTTGGCTGTTATTTGGACGACCTTGTCCCACGGCTTTTTACCTGGTTGACTTCAGCTCTGTTGGAGAGTAAGAACGGATACTGGTCAAAGTTAATCAGGTAATTTTCATAAATTAAAGGGCATGCCCACAGTGGCTCCAAAGATTTTGATGACATCATGTATCATAATCACTTCATTACGCCCAAAAAAAAAAAAATCACAAAAAAAGATTTTCCCATAAATATGATTTTGCAACATCCTCCCCTTGTTCTCATGCTGATATCGTAGTTTTTGAATTTTTGAATTGTTTTTTTTTTTTTTGAGGTTGAGATGAATACAGAAAGAAAGTAACAGTCATAGTGTTGCATATGCAACTGCAAGGCTAATCTCTGCAGCTCAGGAGACGTTTCTTTTTTAAAAGAAGGTTTTATAATATCACATCACAAAAGAATATCTGTAACATACTCTCAGCAAACGCGATCGTATAGATTTTATCAACATATCAAACATAGAGAGCAGTTTGAAGTGTTATGCATATTAAAACTACCAAAAACATTTAACAACTTTTTAACAAGAGGAAAATCTTCTTGACTGTCACACATTTTTTTTTTTAAAGTTATTGCTTACAACACAAATTTACAGTAAACAAAATAAATGCAACAGCATCATATGTAAACAAGACAACATAAACAGTACCTACCTGATGTGAAAAATCAAAGTGCTGCATATGCAAAGGCTCTGGGGCCTCATTTATAAAACACCGTGTAGGATCCAGACTAAAAGTGTACGTGCGCCCAAAAGCTGAAAATGGTGTACGCCAAAAATAATCTGATTTATAAAACCGTGTGTGCGCACACCTGCAAGCACTTTTCCCTTTGTGAATCCCAGTCCACCTGGAAGGTTGTGCAGGTAGATTCACCTCACATCCCGCCCTCTACACACCTACATGTGACCATGAATGGTCAAAGCAAAGTACCTCATAAATGTTTCTGATGGCCTGCCTGCAGTCTGTTCTACACGGCTGTGTCAGGATGAATGAATCATGTTGTCCTAGGCCACCGTGACACTTAATTTGTCAATGTTTGAGGTACAAATAATTTGTACATTGATTGTATGCACATTTTTTTTCGTTCACATAGACAAATTCATTTCCACTCTGAGCTTTTATAGCAACCTTAGTGCAGTCAATTGTGCTGATTACATTTGGGAATCCGGACATTGCTGCAAACTGCCTTTTAATGTTGGCCTATTTGGGTGCTGGTTTGGCAGAGTGGTAAGCAACCAGGCACAACTCATATACATGCTTCTGCTGGCCCAAGCTCAAATCCAGTCTGCGGCTAGCATTTCCCTTGCCCCCCTTCACGAGCCAATCCACTGTGTCTGTTCTCCTAACAGTAAAGGCACAAAATGCCCAAAAATGTAGGCCTGTTCACCCACAGTGTAAGGAGCCCTGATGTATTGACTGGTCATGTTTATAATGCCATTTAAAACAGCTGGCATTATTGTGCTGAGGAATGGCTGCGATATCCCAGACCTAAGGACAGAATTTAAATGTATTATACCCAAAAGAGGCTTTAGACAGAAAATATAACATTATATATTGTTAATCATATCAAACACATACCTGTCAGCTAATTCCCGCTGGAAGGAGTTGGTTCCCAGAAACCCCAGAGTGGTCTGCACCTGTATATGCACCAGGATGGCACGGTTCTGGGTGGTTCTGTCTTACACTGACAGAACCACCCAGAACCAGATTCATAGATCCAAGAGCACTGCTCTGGGGAATCTAAATTGGCTTATTAGCCAGTCATCATCATGGGCCAGGAAATCTTGGTGGTCCCTAAAGACTCTTTCCCTCCTGATCCAACCATTTGCGTGATATTCCATAAGATCATGGTCTGTAACAGGAGAACATGAACAGGGCAGCCAGCACTGGGCAAGCTAGTTAGCAGTAGCACGTCACGTTAGCAGAGTGCAGCTCGTGCACGAAGTTACCATTTCTACGCCTCAGCGCCTGTAACTCTCATTATAAGTTCTATTCTTGCTCATATTTAAAATCCACATGACTGACTGTTTCTAGGACATTTATAAATCATTTAACATTGAAAAATTGAATGGAGCATTACACATATGCAACCACCTGCAGCTCAGGAGATGTTACCTTTGCTCAAGTAAGTACGGCAGCCTGAAGGCGTCCTAAAGCTGCAGATGTGCTGCTCGAACCACCAGGTAGCAACAAGGGGCTCTAATTTCCTGGCGCAACTCAGGGTGGCGCAGGGTTGGTACAGACTGGCGCACCCCTCACAGTGGTAATTTTGTCCAGCGCACTGCCGTGCACAGCCAATTTGGTAGACCGGCTGCGCGGAGATGGGTGTGACGGCGCACCAGGGGGAGGTGTCGAAAGATTCGGCTTGCCGCCCCCCCATGCAGTGGTAACTTGGCTGACAGGCGCACAGTGCACACACGTCACCAAAACCTCACAGGCAGGTATCCAGAGTGTCAGGCACATTTCAATGCAATAAACAATCACAATTTAATTCACTATTTAATGTAACCGTCTGAACAAGCACATACATTTGTATCTATATTAATTTCCCGTCACATCTGATGTCAGATCAGAGACGTTTGTCATAACTAACGAGTTCATATCCCTCAAGCCAACCACAAACAGCCACGTCATCCGATACGGAGTATCCGGCTTCTCTCATCTCATGAAATTCAAAAGAAAAGAAAAAAGAGAGAGACGCTCGCTAAATAATGTAAGTCACTTGGTGTCTTAAGGATTTACCTGTGATTGCCCATATTTCTCTGTTTTAATCTTTATTCTTAACGTGATCTAAAAAGATGGAGTACATTATTGCAAGGAGGATGAGGAGGAGATATATTTTCACCAAAGGTTCTGTTATTTGGCGATGACAGACCAGGAATGCAGGTGGATCACAAGCATGATGAATGGATTAGCCTGCTGCTGTGTTTAAATGTAATTATCACTTAATTTTGTACTCCTATTTATGAGACAGGGACAGATTACATCTGTCCCACGAGGTGGTCCACATGGTGACGCGCTTCGTGGCCTCCGATGTGCAGCCCGGTAGCCCCTGCGCTCTCCCTGTTGCTGCAAAAGTGACAGTGGCTCTGACCTTCTTCTCCACTGAGGTGAAATTGTCACTGCGCCTCATCCACGGCGCATTTAAAGGCGAGGAGAGGCGTTCATTTGATTGGTGAAGATTACACTCTGCTGTGTTAAACCCACTCATGCCTTCTCTCCTCCCTCTTTGCTACTTGGGCCGGTAGGATTGGCGGTGCAGGGCAGGTGCGCCCCGCCTGCGCCTGGTCTATGAAATTAGAGCCCATTGTCACAAAAATACTACAGCCACATCAGTTTAGCAGAAATTCAACACAGACTGTTTCCAACTCTGTTACACTTGTAGCCCTGTTTTTATTTTTTTATTGATACATTGTAAATTATAGACATTAAAAATGTTCCTATTAGAGCATCCTGAGGTTTGAAGTCAATTAACATTAACACGACTGAATATTTGATTCCAGATAAAACAGAACTAGAAAAGCACTCCGGGAGCACAGACCTCCTCCAAGCAGCTCAGGTCCAGCAGTGGCTTTTCTACAACGCTGTGGATCCATCACTTAATATTTCAGTTTTATATGAATTATTGAATGCCATCAGTGGGATTTCCCAGTGTAAAGTTCAATGTCTTTTTATGACGTCAGTGTGGATCGGAGGTGTGGATCCAGATGAAATTTATCTTGATGTAAGAGACATAGACCCTTTATTATCCTGTAAAATTAGAAGTGAATCCATTTAAAAATGGCAGAGATATGATTTTTTTAAAATTCCACCCAATGTTAACTTATGGGGCTCTAATTTCGTAGACCAGGCGAAGGCGGGGTGCAACTGCCCTGTGCTGCGCCGCACCAATGGGGTGTGTCCAGGGCATTTTGCAAGTTTCGTTCACGGCGCAGACTGGCGCAGGGAGGCGCACCCACGCCTCCGTCTCTCCCACCGGGGCAAATGGCAGAGAGGGAGGAGAGGAGGCGTGAGTGGGTTTGACACAGCCAAGTGTAAAATTCACCAATCAAATGAACGCCTCTCCTCGCCCTTTAAATGCGTCGTGGGTGAGGCGCAGTGACAATTTCACCTCGGTGGAGAAGAAGGTCAGAGCCACTGTCACTTTTACAGCAACTGGGAGAGTGCAGGGGCCATCGGGCTGCACATCGGAGGCCACGGTGCGCGTCACCGTGTGGACCACCTCGTGGGACAGATGTAATCTGTTCCTGTGTCATGAATAGGAGTACAAAATTAAGTGATAATTACATTTAAACACAGCAGCAGGCTAATCCATTCATCATGCTTGTGATCCACCTGCATTCCTGGCCTGTCATTGCCAAATAGCAGAACCTTAGGTGAAAATATATCTCCTCCTCATCCTCCTTGCAATAATGTACTCCATCTTTTTAGATCACGTTACTAATGAAGATTAAAACAGAGAAATATGGGCAATCACAGGTAAATCCTTAAGACACAGAGTGACTTACAGCGAGTGTCTCTCTCTTTTTTCTTTTCTTTTGAATTTCATGAGATGAGAGAAGCCGGATGCTCCGTATCGGATGACGTGGCTGTTTGTGGTTGGCTGAGAGATGTGAACTCGTTAGTTATGACAAACATCTCTGATCTGACATCAGATGTGACGGGACAATTAATATAGATACAAATGTATGTGCCGGTTCAGGTTCTGACACTCTGGATACCTGCCTGTGAGGTTTTGGTGAAGTGTGAGCACTGTGCGCCTGTCAGCCAAATTACCACTGCATGGGGTGCGCCTCGCCTGCGCAGAGAATATATACCAGGTTGGAGCTGGAGCTTCCGCGCTTTTTTTTGGCACGAAATTGTCACTGCGCCAAGCCCAATCTTTTGACACCTCCCCCTGGTGCGCTGTCACACCCATCTCGGCGCAGCCGGTCTACCAAATTGCCAAATTGGCTGCGCAAGGCGGTGCGCTGGACGAAATTACCACTGCGCGGGGTGCGCCAGGCTGCGCCACCCTGAGTTGCTCCAGGAAATTAGAGCCCATGGGATTTTTTGTAATTTTAGGATTTTTTTTTTGCATACAGACAAATATCTGTATCACCACCAAAATGTAATGGCTTCTTCCTTGGACCAAACACACCTCTGATAAAATGTTAATGTAATTCCATCCTGTAGTTTTTCTGTAGTCTTGCTAACAAACAGACAAACAAACAGACAAACAAACGGCGGCAAAAACGTAACCTCCTTGGCGGAGGTAACAACAACTAAACATCTGGCTGTCATCGAAAACCACAGTAACTCCCTCACTGTACTTCTTTGTGTTGGTCAAGATAAGATAAGACAGCTAAGATAAGATGTGTGTGTACTCTGCTGTAGAGCATCTGTTTGTGTGACAGGTGCTAACAAGCTACATATAGTCTGACCAATCAGTAAAGCCACGGCCCAATTTCAGTCATGCTGAATTTTGGAAAGTAAAAGTTTTATTGTGGTGATTATACACTGTGAACCAGGAAATACACTAAAGAAGGGCATGAGCTGTTTGACTATTTTATCTTTAGTCACCAAGAAAGTCAGGAGGGAGAGGCGGTTTGACACTGTGCCAATCATTTGACATGTGCTGACAGCGGCCGAGGCCTGTGCGATTGCAGGGTCCTGTCAGTGCTGCATGCAGCCGTAGTTTTCATAAGAACATAAAAAATTAAACAGTTGTGTTTGTCTTTTGTGGCCTAGACTGTTTATTTGTCTCCTGTCAACACTTTGTGATAACCAAGGATCATTTAGAGGAACTCCAACATTTTTGTTGTTTTTGTGTCTTGCCTCACTTCCAAGTCCATGACAAGCAGATAGAGTCCATTCTTTTGACTGTGCGTCCAGTAACAAGGAAGAGACGGGCAGAGCTCACCCACCGCTAATAAGCTTAGCTCAAACACTGGGGGCTCCAATTTTGATGACCAGGCGCAGCGCACATGCCCTGCGCCGAGAATGGACCAGGTTGGAGCTGGTGAGCTTACAGCGCACCTTCCGTGCGTTTTTTTGGCAGGAAATTGTCACTGCGCCAAGCTGAATCTGTCGACACCTCCCCCTGGTGCGTCCCCCGTCTCGGCGCAGCCAGTCTACCAAATTGCCAAATTGTCTGCGCACAGCGGCGCGCCGGAAAAAATTACCACTGCGCGGGGTGCGCCAGGCTGCGACACCCTGAGTTGCGGCAGGAAATTAGAGCCCATTTTGTCATTTTTCCATTGCAATGTAGGAGCAGCTTCTGAATTGTGGCCTCAGGTGCCAAACTGGTTAGGGCTGGCTCTGACCTCAAGAACCATGTGTCTTCAAACTCCACATATTTGTCCACTACGACTCAAGAATGAGCTGAAAACATCAAGGTCAGAAGTCACTGTGACCTCAAACCTATGCCTGAAATTTAAATGATAATTTATTGGGGCCCCATACAATGACAAAAAACCCTGTCATGATTTGGAAGTGTTTACATGAACATGGGTTTCAGTGTTTTGGTGTCAAAACCTCTCACATCAGCTTAATCCAGTTTATACAACAATCAATATATTTGTTGCAATGTGCATCAAACCAGGGTCAGTTGGCCCATTAGGCAACATAGGCAAATGCTAAGGGCGCTGTGGCCTCCAGGGGGCACCACAAAACTCCTCAAGGATCCAAATAGGTCCAATGGATTCTGAAAGCTGAGAAGCGGAGCTTTCAGGTGATATACGGTAAAGGCTGGATGACCTGAAGGGAAGGCGCGGGAACAGAGTTGAACCGGTTGGAAAGAGTGAGAGGATTCAGGGACAAACACGAGGATCCATTGGTGGTTTATCAGTATTTTCTGTGTAAATAATGTAAAATATTGTCAATAGGCAAACAAAAATGTTTGAGTTATGTAAAATAGGTTCGGTTTATTTTTGGTCCTCCCAAAAAAAAAAAAAAAAAACTGTACATGTGCGTTTACAATTGTTTAAAAAGACAATCCTGTTAAAGCTCAAATCCGTTCTTTTCTTGTCTTGTAAATACAAACTGTTTTAAGCATTTCTAAGAAAATAATGACAAATACTTGCCAGAATTGTTTACTTTATTTTTTCATGAAAAAAGGGTGAAAATTGTACTCAAAGGACATTTCCTGACACATTATTGACAAAAAAGGCAAAAAAGACCTGGTGGCCTGTCATAGTATACAAAGGCTTTATTACGATTAACTCTTAAAATGAAAGAGTTTGCATTGGTTCAAATGTAAAGCAATGCCCAATTAATATTACTACAAATAAATACTAAATAAGTCTCCCCTCATGCCCACAACTGTTGTTTTCTATATGGTTGTATATAGGTAATATATATGGCTTTTTTGTATAGTTATTTCATTTGATTTTTGTATAAAGTTATTGCATAGTGTAAATGTAGCTTATGTATAGAGTTATTGTGTGCACACTGTGTTGTTATTTAAATTGTTTGATGTTGATTGTTGTATTTATTATTTATAATTTATTACTATTATTATTATTTATTCACTTGTTTACAGGATGTTTATTTTGTGGTAAGGCCATTTTTTGTGTTTCAGATTTTTTTGTATTTAATTTGTGAAGCACATACATTGGGTGATACGATATACAAAGTAAAGACAATGTTAGGCGGGGGGCACCATACAAAATCCACCTAGGGTGCCAGACTGGATAGGGCCGGCTCTGCATCAAAGCATCAACAATGTTTGCTCATTGAGCAAGAGAACTTGATTTTCTTATCAGTATTCGAGTTTTCAGTCAGGTTTCCCCTTAAATGATTAACTTTAATCCCATTTTTGAGGAATCAGTAGGACATTTTCATTTCATTGACTTGTTTCTACAGATATTCTTTGTTTAAAACAAAAGATAGAATAAAAATGGACCAAATGGGGATTTTTTGTACTTTGTCCAAATCATGCAGACTCAGGCTTCTGATGGCAGGACGTCCAGATATTACACAACTGCTCCTGCTGCAGTCCAATGAGATTCACCCCTGTTTGGTATTTCATCACAGTCCTTCACCCCTGAGTACTCTAAACAAACAAGATAATCACACTTTTACCAGAAAAAAAGATCACAATGTAGTGTAAAAAGAGGGTGAGAAGTTGGTATAAAGGATTCAAATGGACTGATTGTCTCTGACAAAAGCAGTGGGTCACTTGTTTCATGACTCGTTGGGTAAACAGGGGCTCTAAAAATCTGGTCCAGATTTAGTGGACAAGCAGTTACTAGGTGTGGGAATTCCTGAACTCTTGGATATGTTGAGTAATCTCTTCCTCTGCTGATTATACGACTGAACGCTTGAGAGCAAAATCAGACAAGAAGGGTGACCTCTGACGGGAACAGTATGAAGGTACTGTAAACTTTACAACATGTTTAGATTTAAGGTTTGGTTTTATTGTTGTAGACAGATTTATGCTAGTCTGATAGTAATGTGTACATTGAGAAATGATACACTGACTTTTAGGCTCAACTTCATCCATTTCATGCCTCTATTATCCATCTTGAATTCCTCACAATATTTTGTCATGAGTTAAACACCCAGCTGTTTACTGCCAACGATGCCGTTTAGTGATAACATTTTTAAAATTAGAGATAAAATTAGCAGCTCCCTGCCTTCACCTGGACCTGCTGTACCATTTAATGTAGTTAAAGCTAATTTTGACTGTTTTTCTACAATTGGCCTTCAGGAACTAAATTCTCCTCCTCCAAACCATCAATCTTCCTTTTAGACCTGATCCCAACTAAGCTGTTCAAGGAGGTCTTTCCCTTAGTTTGTCCATCCTTGTTGGAGACAGTAAATATATCTCTATCAACAGGCAACGTGCCACAGTAGCTGTAATCAGACCTCTTCTTAACAAGCCTACCTTGATTCAGGTGCATTAGCTGGATCGAGCAATTGACTCAGCTAATCAAGCTACATTGTAGTAGTTTATGTATAAATTACTACAATTACAAGTATTTGACCTTTCTTTTAGCCCCATTTCATTCTAAGTACAGTTCCTGATGTCAATTTCAGAGAGATCGACACATCAATTACACAGCAGTTCCTGAAAATATCCCACATAAATCACTGTAGCTTGACTACCAACATGGATGCATGCTGCTGTGGATTTGCTTGACTCCAACTGTCAAAAGAAATGTCACCATTTAATATAAATTCTAGTTTTAATTCAATTTAAACCAGTTTAATCACAGTTTAACTAAAGGAATCTCTCTTTCTTTTCACAAAAGACAGAAACGTCTTTCTGTCAAGCAAATTATCTTTATTTAAAAAAACATGAGCCAACAAACCCTGCACTGTGAAAGTAGGTGGGGTCTATTGCAGTGGCCTTTTTGTCACTTGCGCACAGAAAACTAGAAGACGACTCTGATGCAGCTTTACTTGGCTCTTCTGTTCTCTCTGACCACTTAAACCACTTTACACTGCAGGTCACATCTACCAGTTCACACCCATCACTCTGTGCAATGCTCCTGTCCTGTCCACTGCCAAGCCAGCTGCTAATCAGCAGATCTTTAACTCAAAGTGCTCTTGTTCTCAGAAATTTATGGTAAATATGCGTCAAAGGAGAGGGGCTGACAAGCCGACTTCATTATGCTCCTATTTTCCCTTCAACAGTGTGAAATATCAAATGCCATCATGAAAAGGTCAGGCATTAATGAACCACATGTGTAATAACATTGTGTTAGATAATGTCAGACTGATACATGCATGGCACGGTTCATTTAACTTTAGCCTGATAAAATACACTCTCATTAGTAAAGGGTACTTCCTGTGGTACATTCAGGCAATATAAAGTACTTTTACTGTGTACTTTTTGAGTGTTTCTTTTTCAAATTACACAATATGCGATAACATGAAATTCAGATCAGGGACAGGGGGTTACCTGTTAGGTAACTTAGGTTTTAGTTTGTTTGTTCTGTTTGTTCTGTCAGAATAAGGAGTGGTTATCATACTGTTTTACAAACACAGCATTAGATGTCAAGAAAATTTAAAAGACAAACATATGGTACAAAATTGATACGGATAAGTTAAAACAGTCTTTTGATTAAATCCATCATATGGGAATTTGTTAATTTCAGTAGCTGACTTTTGATTTTTTCAATTGGTTATTTTCAAAAGTAGACCTTATAAATTTCTACACAGTTGAATTTCAGCTTTTTTAACCTTCCTCCTGTGTTAGGGTTGGTACTGACCCGTTTAGGTTTTAAATGCATAAAAGAACCACTTAAAATTTATTTATCGCATCGAGGCTTTTTGACTTTGTCAGGAACCTCTATTTAAACCAAAAATAATAATAATAATTAAAATGCTAAATTTCAAGTGCTCCATTGAAATAGTGTCATCGGTGTTGTTAGGTTCAGTTTTGACCCAGCTATAAAAATAAGATTATAAAACAATAATCAGAGCCAAAACTGAAGTCATAGTGGATCTGTGAAGATAAACAGATAAATGTTCATGAATGTTCAAAAATATTCATACTCATAAAGTTCTCTCGCTAAAAAATACTGTTTTGCCCTTTTCTTTAAGTAAATATACATGGGCCTAAACTGACCCGTCACACCATAGATGTTACTATAGTTAATAATATTAGAATGGAAAAATGTATAAACATATACCTCTACAACATGTGCTCTAACACCCCCTAGTAATAGTGAGGTAACAATACAACCTCTTATTTATTTACATGATTCTCTTGAGGTTCATTTTACATTTTTTATTGAAATCAAGGGGTATACAGACAAAGAAAGGCCCAAAGGCCCACACCAGAAGATATTAAAACTAATATTTTCATGGATAATAAAGTCTGACAAGATAACCAAGAGATGAGGAAAAAGCTGCATGATAGATAACTGATTTTAGTGTCATTTACAGCTGATTTAAGGCATGGGTCAAAACTGACCCTAGCGTGGAGCGTGTATAGAGAGAGCTAACACAGTACAAGGGTTAAGAGCAAAAGAAAAAGATTTTGGCTGAGAAGAGGGGTGTTTCATTGATAGCACTAAGGACAACTAAATATAAATCACTCCCGTTGACTTACCATTTGTTTTTGTTTTTTTGTACTGATGTAAGCTTGATATGTTCATAAAACATTTCAAATTAAAAATGGCTCTCTATTTCAAGCTCTATGGTGTAAACAGGACGTCCCAGTGGGCACCTCAAAGCCTCCCTGTGGGAGACCAGGTGCTCGCGGGCACCCTGTTGACTACCCCTGGCACAGAGGGCTCATTCAATGTCAGGGAACAGAAGAAAAAAGTGGAACAAATCTTACTCTTGTTTCACAAATCATATTGTCTTCTTTCCAGCTTTTTGTTTTTAAATGAACAAGTATAAACACATGAGATTGAAACAGTCACTCCAGTTTATCTCCAGAGGTTAATCCATGATTACAAAGGAAAAATGAATGTCTGTTGATTTATAAAGACAGACACTTAGCACTGCCTTGATGCACTCACAGGTCAGATTAAAAAAACCTTTAACTTTTGGAAGAAGCAGCAGTACCAGGAGCAAGTCCAAGCAGGAACACCTGCAGTCATCCATGTAAAAGAACCTCCTCAAAAGTCTTTTAGTTCAGCTTTATTGTGATGCTGTTACCAACCCACTGCTTGTTCTCTTTTTATAAACAGTTGGATTTGACCTCCCATTTGTCTTGTTTGGTTCTGCTGTCAGTCCTGTCTTCAGTTTGGTATGTTCACGTTGCAGACACATGATATGGCTTCACAGTTTGCTGCAGTTAGATAATGTTGTTGTACTGTATTGTTGTCAGTAATTTCTTTTGTGTTTTGTTATTCATTCATTTAATTATATCATTCTGCCTTATTTTCAATTCTAATATGATCTAATTGCACATTCCTCTCAGCTGTCAGCAGCCTGTAAACTGTGGATGGGGGTCTTATGGAGACTGGTCCATGTGTGACGGCTGCTCCAGAACAATGGTGAATAGGAGGACACTCATGTTTTATACTTTACTTTGAGGACACAACAAGGACTTTATATTAGTCAGCCAAAGAGCTGCATTATAAGTGCCAAAATCAGATACTCACCATATATGCTATGTTATATTATTGTTAAGAGTTATGGCAAACTGTCCGGAGAAATTCATCAGTGCTATAACCGTTTTCAGTATTTGTCTATATAATTAAAGTGAGAGTGAAGAAATATACATGTGTATCTTTTAGATTCTTTTAGATTCTTTTAGATCTCAGTGCAGCTTTTGATACTGTTGATCATGCCTTTTTAATTGATCGTCTTAAAAACTGGGTGGGTATCAGGGGCACTGCACTTAGCTGGTTTCAGTCGTATCTTTTAGAGCGAACCTTTGCGGTCACCATAGGCAGTCACAGCTCCTCTACTTCTGCCGTCGCCTGTGGTGTACTGCAATGTTCAGTTTTAGGTCCAATTTTATTTTCTATCTACATGCTGCACCTTGGTCAAATAATTCAGCGCCACCAGGTCTCCTTTCACTGCTACGCAGATGACACACAGATATACCTTCCCCTGAGACCTGAGGACCCAAGAGGCCTAGCTGCTGTCATGACATCAACTGTTGGATGGCAGAAAATTGCCTTCAACTAAACAGTTCAAAATCTGAAATAATCCTGTTTAACATGAAAAACTCCCCCCTCATACAATCTTATCTTGGTCCACTTTCATTAAACATCAAACCAACAGCCAGAAATTTATGAGTCATTTTGATTCCGACCTCACCTTCTTCACGCACATCAATAAAACCATCCAATCTTGCTTCTTTCACCTGCGTTCAATTTCAGAAATTAAACAAATACTCACCCCCCAGACCTTGAAAAAGTCATCCATGCCTTTATTTTTTCAAGGCTGGACTACTGCAATTCTCTCCTCCCTGGGTTAAATAAAAAATCCCTTTCTCGCCTCCAACTAGTTCAGAATGCAGCAGCTCGGCTTTTAACTGGTTTTAGTAGACGGCATCACATCACTCCAGTTTTAGCCTCCCTCCACTGGCTTCCTGTCAGTTTTAGAATTGATTTTAAGGTTTTATTGATTACTTTTAAGGCACTCATGGGCCTGGCCCCCAGTTATATCTCAGATCTATTGATACCTTATGAGCCGGCCCGTAGCCTCAGATCCTCTGGCAAAGGCCTCCTGGTGGCTCCAAAGTTGAGGCTCAAAACTAAAGGAGACAGAGCTTTCTCCATCAGAGCTCCTCGACTTTGGAGCGACCTGCTGGAGGAGATAAGGCGTGCTGAGTCTGTCGCTTCTTTTAAGTCACTTTTAAAAACTCATTCTGAAGATTCAAAAGCAAGGCAACTGGACTGTGTAGAGTTTGTTGGGAAGACGTTTCACTTCTCATCCAAGAAGCTTCTTCAGTTCCAAATGGCTGGTGATGGAAGCAGATATTTATCTTGCTAGAGGAAAAACAACAACAAAGGAAGGGAGGAGTTGGAGAACGACTCATAGAAACTTATCCCAGGGTGATGTAACCCCTGAGAGTCGTTACCCTGAATGGGTCATTAACTCCCCCTGTCATGTGAGGTGTTGTGGTCACATGTGCCCAGGTGTGAATGTTTGGAGAGCTTTCTGGGGAGAGAGCTTAACACTGCATTATATGTAGGTGAGAGGTTGTGTCTGAGTCCACCACCTCTGTTAAGAGAAGGCTTCTCCAGTCTGGTGAAGATGGCTTCTTTAACTCCTCTTTCAAACCATCTATCTTCTCTCGCCAACACCTGTACATTGCTGTCCTCAAAAGAGTGTCCCGTGTCCTTTAAGTGAAGGTGGACTGCTGAGTCCTGACCTGAGGAAGTGGCTCTCCTGTGTTGAGCCATACGCTTGTGAAGCGGTTGTTTAGTTTCCCCAATGTACAGGTCTGAGCATTCCTCACTGCACTGGACTGCATACACCACATTGCTCTGTTTATGTCTTGGTGTTTTGTCCTTGGGATGGACCAACTTCTGCCTTAATGTGTTTCCAGGCTTGAAGTGAACAGGAATGTGGTGTTTGCCAAAGATTCTCTTGAGTTTCTCAGATAAACCTGCAACATACGGAATCACAATGTTCTTGCGTCTCTCTTCCCTTTCATGCTCCGTCTCCTTTCTTTTCTTGTTCTTCAAAAAGGCCCACTTTGGGTATCCACAGGTTTTCAGGGCTTCTCTAATGTGTAAAAGTGTTTAAAAACTCACTTTTACAGAATTGCTTTTATGTGATGCCGTCTTTTATCTTTTATTTTTTATCTTTTATCTCTTTTATGTCTTATTTTCTGTTTTACTGTCTTTCAGCTTTTCTCTATCAGTATTGCTCTTATCATTTTACCTCCTACCTCTTTTAAGTCCTTTTTATTTACATTTTCTATTCAATGTTTCATATTAATGCCATGACATACTTTAAATTCAGATTTTATCTAATTATGCTTCACATCATGTTTTATCTCCTGCTCATGTCTGTTGTTTTATTCTATCACTGCTATCATTATTACTATTTTATTGTCATTACTAATATCGTCCTTTTCACATCCTTTTTACTTTTTTTTTTTTTCTTTTTTTTCACCCCCTTTTTACTTTTTCTTATTGTTTTTATTTCATCCTCATGGTCTCATTTTACGTTGCATGGTTCTTGTATTGTCTGGGTTCTTACGACAGAACGTGTTTTTTCTGTAACAGTGCCTTGATATAAACTGGGCGTTTTGTTTTGTTTTTTGTTTTAATTTCCTTTTGTGCTCTTGTGATTTCTGTCTGTATGTTCTTGTCTGATTATCAAAGCACTTTGTAAACCACTGCTTTTAAAAAGTGCTATACAAATAAAGTTATTATTATTATTATAGTATCTGTGTCCATGTGGGCATGTACATACTGAATGTATTTGTACTGTATACCCAGGGTCTTATTACTAATAAAACATTACTTTATCGTTTATTTTAATTTTTTTATTCTAATTTATTTTTTTCATCATCTTATTTCTATTGTCTAAACATGTTTTCCTAATACTTATTTGGTGAGGGGAAGAGGGGATGGGGGAGAAGAAAAGTTCGCTTTGTTGCATGTAATAGCATCTTACTGTTTGATTTGCTGTAACTTGCAAACAAAAACTAATAAACACATGTATAAAAAAAGTTATGGCAACATGTCAATAGCCTGTGAAATGTGTTTGAATGTTTTTCGGTATTGGAAAGTGTTTCACCACTTGTGGTTCATTTTTTGAGAGCTAGAGCCATATTTAACCACGTCAACTGTTGTGAGGTTGGACAAAATTTCTTGTTTATCTGTTATTTTCTGTCCTAAATGTTTGAAAATTCTCCACGATTTGACAAATGTATGGTAAGTTTATGATAAATGTGATTCTTCTATAATCATCTGTCACAGATGTGTGACAGTAGGACAAAACACAGTGGGCTGTAAAATGTAAATATTATAAAATAGGTGCAGAAAATGATTTAAGAAAAACAGATCTGTGACATACGTATTTTGATTGCCTGACCTCTGGAGTGATCAGTTGTTGTACTTTGGTTTTCTCTAAAGGTGCGAACTCGCCACGTCAGTGTGTTTGCTCAGTTCGGAGGTGCTCCATGTTCAGGAGAAGCTTCCCAAGCACAAGCCTGTGTCCCTCAGAAAGGATGTCCTCTGGAAACAGGCTGTGGAGAACGATTTCGCTGCACCTCTGGTTGGTATTTCTCAACATATATGAAAGTTAATTGTGGGAAATATTGGCTTTTCCTAACTTACAGTTGTTTATTAAGAGTAAAGTTGTACTATTTTATGCCTCCATGCCAGTGATGGCCAGAGTCGAGGGCATATTTTGGTTGTTTGCACTTGAAATGTAGCCTGAGCAACTGTTGTAAATGTGTGTGTGCCGTTAGATTTTATTCAAACTGCTGCACAAATGTCCACTCTGACTCAAGGGTCAACTGATTACAACTGTTAGGTCAAAAGGTCAAGGCTAATAGGCCTGACATGCATTTTAAGCAATACCTCAAGAACACGTTAAGAGGTTTTTGAAAGGTAAATTGAATATATTCCTCAAGTAAACAGTCAACGCCACCATGTCCTCAGATCTTGTTAGCACCGTAATTGTTCAATTTTTCAAACTATGAAATATTCTTCTTCATGGTTAACATGTCTCCATAACCTGACTAAAAAACCTGAACATGCAGAAAATTCCTGTTGCTCGCTCCACCTTTCAGAAAATGTGTGATTAGACAGTCCATTACAAAAGTCTTTTAAAAACAGTCTGTTCTGAGCAGGGCTGAAACAGAGGGGTTTATGGGCATGCCAGAAATTCAATACCTGATTTTTTTTTTTTTTTTTCAACATTTATTAAAACAGGTTCCTTGACATTAAACCTCATACAGAATCTCAAAAATTCAGACAATATTGACAAGTAATTGTGTTGTTTTGTTTTAAGACATACACAATGTCAATAAGAAAAATACATATAAAATAAAATTAGCTCATGAAAGTATACTGGAAGAGAAGGAGAAAGGGAAGGGTCCACGCTGCCCTTAGTCATCTCAACTCACAAAATACAAAATTTTTATTGTGTTAAATAGGTTATATATAGTTAACTTCCATGAGTCTTTGTTTCCATTGGTCCAAGGTGGGTTGGTGGGGCTTTAGCGAGTTTGCTGTGATGTTTTTATGAGCTACTAACGGGAGAGCTCTTAATACAGATTCTCTCTCTCACCCAAACCCTTCAAGTGACATATTTCCCAGAATCATCCACTGTGGCTCTGATGGTATACTCAGGTGCTAAATCTTACAGATTTCCTTTTTCACTTTTTCCCAAAATGTCTGCATTTTTGGACAGTCCCAGAAAATATGGGAAAAGTCCCCCACCAGTCCACAGCCTCTCCAGCAGAGGGGGCTAGAGTGTCTTTCATAAGTAGATATCACCTGTGGAGTTTTCCAGTCATCCAGGATTTTTCCCAGTCATCATCTGATATTCTGGTGTTGGCCTCAATCTTGAAAACTTTTTAAGTATAAACCTTGAATATAGTTCCTGTGGTAGATCTGGGACAACAGTGTCATATGAACTGAAAAGATTATGGTGGTCAAACGCTGCTGCTACCTCACAGTAGCCCCAAAGCCCTTCGTCTTGATTCACTACTGTATTTATTACTGGGTTCCTGAATACCTCATGGAAGCCTACACTCAGCTGCAGTTGTAGTTTTTCTTGAGTTCACTTTCTGCTTGTGGCTAATGCACACTCTTTACAATCCTTGGTGCAGGTCAGTGCATCAGTCAGTCTCTGGTGTGTAATGGAGATCAGGACTGTGAGGACGGTCTGGATGAGAGAAACTGTGAGCAGGACAGCAGCCATTACTCATGTGACATCAACAAAACTCCTCCAAACTCTGACTTCACAGGAAAAGGGTGAGAAACTGCAGCTCCAAGGAAAAAATAATGCCCGACATCCAATGGAGGTGAAAAGTGACAGAAAAGTGACTTGTGTCTTATTTTACAGGTACGACGTGCTGACAGGTAAACTGAGAGGGGGTGTGATCAACACTCTGAGTTTTGGGGGGCAGTGCAGGAAAGTTTTCAGTGGAGATCATAAAGTGTTTTACAGAATGCCTCAGAACATCCTCAGATACAACTTTGAGGTGAGTCCTTTAATGAACTGTTTATTCATTTCCAGCAGGGATGTCCGGAGATTTATTATAAAAAGTCAAGATGAATTTTAGCCATTACTTTTTAGAATAAATGTCTGCAATTCTGTTGTTGTTTTATCAAAACACATTTCTCAGTATGTGCATGTATGGCGATTCTTTCAACTGAAATCCAGTGACGTACAGTTCACGTGACAGCATCTGCACTTTTCAGGTTCAGTTACTTTCTTTGTGGAGGTAATAATCTAATAATCAAAAAGATTATCTTTTAGAAAATGCTCCTTGTTTTGCTTTACTTCCTGTTGAACCTGATGTTCTTTGACTTCCCTTTTCCTCCATAATGATAAAGTAATTTTATCATCAAAAAAAGACTTACCCTGGATATACAAAGTTAAAGAGGAAAACTATTAAGAACAGCAATAAGGGTGAAATATTTCTAAAGCACAGGTTGCTTTTTATTTGTCCACCAAGCTGCTTTGTCATTATTTTGTTGTTTTTGTTTTTAAAAATCATCAGTAATATTAATATTAGTGGGACAATAGTATAGTTAAGTCATATAACTCTGAAAGCAAGAGGATGCGATAATATTAATAAATGCAAATTTAAGAATGGCTCACTCACAAGGTAGGAGCAGAAGAAGATAATATGAAAATAGTAAAAGACAACATTACATAATGTGATAAAAAATGAGTCACAACAAGCACACAGGACTGTTTAGAGTTGCTGAAGAGTTTATCTGATGACTGTAGGCAGAGGCAGGCTAGCTATACCCATTGACTCCCAGTGTTTGAGCTATGCTAACTGGCGGTGGGCAAGCTCTGCCCGTCTCTTCCTTGTTACTGTTAAGTCAAAAGAATGGTGTCCATCTGCTTGTCATGGACTCAGGAGTGAGGTAAGACATGAAAAAAAAAATGTTGGCATGTCTCTTTAAAATATTATACCAAACAACTTAGTCTGACATGTTTTATCATACCTTTAACTGTTTTCATGGGATCTTTAGTGTACGCCATCAATACAGTAATAGTCTGCAACTTTGCCTCTAATTCCTTTGATGTTCATGCATTTCAGATGTGTTCATGTTGCCAAAGGATCTCATTTTTTAACATCCACATGTCGAAAATTCTCCTTTTTTTTCTCATGTAGTGTATACAACATGAAGCACTGGCCTGTATGACAAAAAAGGCTCATGTGAAACTGTTCAACATGCATTAATTAGAAACAGCAAATGACAGGCTGAAAGGGCTGATGTGCTTTATGAATACAGGTTATCTTCAGGATCATAGGATTGAAGTTAAAAATCTTCATTTTAGACTTTGCAATAGTTGGTTAGCCATTCAAGCCAAATTTAAGACATCTGTTGCCTCTGTTTGTGCTCCAGGTGACGGTAAACAATGAAGAGAGTGATGAATCTTATGAGAGCTCCTGGTCCTACATGCAGCACGTTCAGTCCAGAGCTCTGTGGGGACACGACTACAGATCTTTCCACAAGCAACTCAATGAAAACAGGGTGACTACAGACTGCTTTACCAATCACTTCAGACTGGCCTGACACACACATGCTTCTGTTCTGTTTTCATTTGACTTCATTTTAACACAAAATAACACCCTGATGTCCTCATATCTGTCCCCCAGGCTCACAAACTTATAATCCTGAAGAATAAAGTGGTGCTGGCTCAGTTTCAAAATTCGGCCCCTCAGTACCTGACTCTGGCTGAAGATTTCTGGAAGGCCTTATCCTCACTGCCTTTAACATATGACTACTCATCATACCGCCAGCTGCTGCAGACCTATGGCACACACTACCTATCAGAGGGATTCATGGGAGGAGAGTATCAGGCTCTGCTGCAGCTGGACCGAGAGGCTCTCCAGTCATCAAGTAAGAGGCTGTGGTTCCTCTACTCTTTCATTCAGATGATTTGTTGTTTTTAGGGTCTATATTTACTCCAATTTGTTTTTTAATTTGAATTTTCATATACAAATAACGTACAGTTTACAGCGCAAAAAATGTAATAGTAACACTGTTATTCCAATATTACATATATTATGAAACACAGAAACATTGTCAAAGAGTTATCACTAATTAAGAAAAATTAAAAAAAAGGTGGTGGTGGTGGGGGGGTGCAGCTGAAGAGTGGTTATCTAATTGTTATCATTCATTCTTCCTCTGAGTCTGGGGAAAGGCTGAGGGAGTTAAAGGTCTCATATTTTGCTTCTTTTCTGCAGTTTAAC
Organism: Cetoscarus ocellatus; assembly: GCA_037902135.1. Taxonomy (NCBI): domain Eukaryota; kingdom Metazoa; phylum Chordata; class Actinopteri; order Labriformes; family Labridae; genus Cetoscarus; species Cetoscarus ocellatus. Next base: position 42,087 of record JBAMNC010001669.1, on the reverse strand, counting down.
ATGGATCCTTGATGTCTTCATGACACATTAGTAACTTTGGTCCAAAAAGCCTTTGAATAAAGCGCAGCTGCATTCTGTCCACGCTCACATAACCGCTCTGTTCTGGTTTTGAGGGCGGTCACCTTCATATGCTAATACCTACAAGACAGTCTGACTGCAGACCTGCACTGTCAGGAACCTTCGTTGCAGACCTGCACTGATAGGACCCGCTCCACTGATAGGACCGGAACGTTATTCAAGCATTTCAAAATAAAAGCAGATATACCGGAAGTGCATATTTCTCAAAAGCTAAAATAAAAGCGATTATACCTGGAAATGATTATTTTTCGTCTCGTGTGAATATACTTTATTGTGGGGGGCTTTATTTTATGTTTACATTGTGAATATGATTTATTTGTGTATTCATGTGTTCAATTAAAACAATGAAAAAAGAAGTATGCGTTTCCTGTTCAACAGGATAATAGGAAAAAAACACAAGTAAATATCAAGATAAAAAATACAGAAAATACAAAACAGGATGACCACTTTGAGGGTTATTTTACAGAATAATAATACAAACTAAATGTACATATTTAGTTATTATCCCCAAAAGCATGAATTGTTTTACACCAGTATTTTAATTTATTCAGCAAAATGGCTAGCTGTTAATTTGATTGGCAATACAAATTCCTTAAAAAAAATCTGTTAAAACACCTTATGTGTATTTGCATTATACACTCCAACTAATAGCGGATTGTTCTTTGCTTTTATACCAAAATTTATCATTGAAAATCAAACTTCACGCACTTTTGGATTCATTTACTTATTGATTTACACAAATCTTGAACACAGGCATACCTTGTGTGTTAGCAATTGTTCCACCTCATCATAATTCATTAACAATTACTTAATATTGCTTTCTGTACTGCTGTTTTCTTACCTGTGCTGTCGGACCACCTGTATTTCCCAGGAGGGTGTGAGGGATGATGATTCAAATTAACTTTGCTTTGTCTATTCAAAGTGAATTACTGAGTACTGAGTTACATGAGCCAGACAGCCAATAACATCTGTTACAGAAGAAAACAGAGTAGACACAAAGCAAACTTTCAACAATGTCTTTTTATTTTTTCTCCTCTTTGTATTTACAGTACGCCACGTACCCTCTATTGTTCATTATCTCCTCACAGAACATCCACATATCGTCAATATTATAAAAGATAAACTTTTGGCTGCAAATGTTTGTTTGCCCGTTTCCATCCTGCTGCTTTTTACAGTGATCCACCACTCGGCCCACCGCACTGGTCTAAGGAAAAAAAAACATTATTATTTGCATTTGTTTAAATAAGTTGCTTATACCAATCAAGTAGTCAGTGATCATACAGTGATCATAATGGGTGTTTTCATACATATCAAAATGCCAATGACAGTCAAAGCCTTCTCATGTCAAGCTTATCTAACAGATATATCTAAATAATACATCCATGGCTAATCCTAAAGTTAGCCTAGTTAGCGCTAGCCACTGTTAGCATATCGACGATAACAGCGCTTTATTTCTTTATACTAATCAAGTAGTCTGCTCATACAGTGATCATTTTGTGTGTTTTCATACATATCAACGACATTTAAAGCCTTCTCATGTCAAGCTTTTCTCAAAGATATATCCAAATAATACATCCAGGGCTAATCCTAAAGTTAGCCTACTTAGCACTAGCCACATTACCATAACTACGATAACAGTGCTAAAAAACACCCAAAGGTCCAAAAGTCATTTCTTTATAATGTTACAGGGCAGTATGTAGTGGTAAATGCAATGTTCTAGTGAATAAAGACTTATTCTGTTGCTTCAAAAATGGCCAAAAGTAGTCACTTGACTTTTACTCACCTTCTCTCCTCACTCACTGTTTACGGGAAAAACTCACAGCACTGCATGAAAAGAAACATCACTTCGGTTCCTCTCAGTGGAGCGGTCCTAACAGTGCAGGTCTGCCAGCCAGACTCCTCTCAATACCTATGGCGTATCTCGAGCGAAGTGGGCGCTCCCACCACGTGCCGCTTACAGTCCTGAACACACACGAACTGCAAATTCATGCCGGTTACCAGATAACAGCAAAGCTCATTCCCCCAAACATCACAAGCTAATGCACAACATGCTTACCTCGGCCTAGTCACCGCAGTGAGACACAGCCATGACTTAGCCTACCTTCTGGGCTAACGTTAGCAGAAACGGAGGGCTACTGGAGTGGGTAAAGGACTGATTATATTCAGCCAACTGTTAAATTTCTCTTGACTAATGTAAGAATGCTCATACACTGAAGTTTATCCTTCAGACTTTCAACAAGTAACGTGAACATTGACGAACATGTTGTTACCTCTGGTTCACGTCCTGGTGCTGTTAGTGTTAGCTCGTAGCTAGGGATGGGAATTGATAAGATTTTATACCTGTGCTATTAACGATCCTGCTAATTGATCCAATTCTTTAATGATTCCCTTATTGATTCCTGAAGATTTTCCGTGAGGGCAAAAGTTGGCCTGTAGATTTTCAGAGGCAACAATGTCAAACACACACGTCACAGCATAGATAACTGCTTCTGCAAGTTGCTGGTGTTTCCACTCACTTATGGTTGTGCAGTAGACGCCTTTTGTAAAAAATTAAGCCCCAATTCTGACCACTTCTGAACCCCGTCAGTGGAAGGAATTGATAAGAGAATTGATCAGCAAAAAAACTCTGATATCGATACTTTGATGGAGCTGTTAACAATTCTCAACTGGAATTGGTTTTTGATTCCTATCCCTACTCATAGCAATGAGCAAAATACTACACATCATTCAAATACTCACATTTCTATCATTGGGTTTGGCGACAGATTGTTGGTGCTGAGCCTGGATTCAGGAAAAGTCTAGTTGCCAGTCCTGTGTTGGACTGACTGAAGTTGGAGAAGCAGTCCCAGGAAGTCCAGCCTGCTCTGTCCCTTCCTGTACAGGTGGTCAGTGTGGACCATCCAGTTCAGTTTGCTGTCCAGCCACAGGCCGAGGTACTTACAGGAGTCCACAGCCTCCACCTCAGCTCCCTCGATCAGAACTGGTCGTGGTTTTGGTCTGGACTTCCCAAAGTCGATGACCAGCTCCTTTGTCTTCGAGATGTTGAGCTGTAGATGTTTGTGTGGCACCAGACAGCAAAGTCCCTCACGAGGGAGGGACTTTGCTCTTCTCTAAATGGCGCATCCTGCCTTCCACTGTCCTCAATTTATACGATAACATGTCACCTAATTTACATCCTTAACAAATTACATGCGAAATATCTGAAATACAATATAAATTTTCTTACCACAAAATAAAAATCCTGTAAACAAGTGAATAAATAATAATAGTAATAAATTATAAATACAACAATCAGCATCAAACAATTGAAATAACCACACAGTATGCACACAATAACTCAATACATAAGCTACATTTGCATTATGCCACAACATTATAAAAAATTAAATAAAATAACTACATTAAAAGCCATATAAATTATATATAATATATACAACCATATGCAAAACTATAGTTGGGGGGCGAGGGAAGACTTACACTATATTGCCAAAAGTATTCGGTCACCCATCCAAATAATCAGAATCAGGTGTTTCAATCACTTCCATGGCCACAGGTGTATAAAATCAAGCACCTAGGCATGCAGACTGCTTTTACAAACATTTGTGAAAGAATGGGTCGCTCTCAGGAGCTCAGTGAATTCCACCGATTTTCAGGAGCTGGGCTCGGCCCCTTAGTTCCAGTCAAAGGAACTCTGAATGCTTCAGCACACCAAGACATTTTGAACAATTCCATGCTCCCAACTTTGTGGGAACAGTTTGGAGCTGGCCCCTTCCTCTTCCAACATGACTGTGCACCAGTGCACAAAGCAAGGTCCATAAAGACAAGGATGACAGAGTCTGGTGTGGATGAACTTGACTGGCCTGCACAGAGTCCTGACCTCAACCCGATAAAACACCTGTTGGATGAATTAGAGTGAGACTGAGAGCCAGGCCTTCTCGTCCAAGATTCTGGAAGAATGGTCAAAAATTCCCATAAACACACTCCTAAACCTTGTGGACAGCCTTCCCAGGAGAGTTGAAGCTGTTATAGCTGCAAAGGGTGGACCGACGTCATATTGAACCCTATGGATTAGGAATGGGATGTCACTTAAGTTCATATGTGAGTCAAGGCCGATGAGCGAATACTTTTGGCAATATAGTGTATTTGGTATTATCATTTGTAGTAATATTAATTGGGCATTGCATTACATCTGAATCAATGTAAACTCTTTCATTTAGAGAGTTGTTAGTAATAAACCCTTTTAATACCATAACTATAAGAGGCTGCCAGGTTTTTTTTTTGCCTTGTTTTTGTCAATAAAGGTGTCAGTAAATGTCCTTTGAGTGAACGTTTTTCACCCTGTTTTTATGAGAAATAAAAGTAAACAATTCTGGCAAGTATTTGTCATTATTATGTTATAAATGCTTAAAACAGTGTGTAATTACAAGAAAATAATAAAAACTGACCTTTGAACAGGTTTCTCTTTACAAACAGTTGTAAATGAACATGTTCAAAGTTTTTGAGATGACCAAAAATAAACTTAACCTGTTTTACATAAACTCAAACAATTTTGTCTGCCTACAGCAGTTAGTGTCCATGCTACAGCTCGTTATATTAGACCATGTCCAGGAGGTTTTTTTTTTTTTTTACTGATGATAGTTCCTGAAGACAGAGCCTAAGATTAAACTCTTATATTTGAAGGTGATTTTTTCCCAAATTTGTGGCGCCCCCTGGAGGCCATGGCGCCCTTAGCATTTGCATATATTACCTAATGGGCGAGCCAGCTCTGGCCACTATTATTATTATCATTGCATGTTATTTCAGCTTTATCCTTCAAAGTGTTTTACCTGACAGCTGATAATTTGAGCTATTTGGTGTCTTTTTCTCCTTGTTTTGTCCAAAAGGTACGACAAATATAGATTACCAGAGGTGTTGGAGAAAAGTGAAACGCCGTTTTTTCAGGAGAAAAGTCACAACTGTCTGTGAAAAACTGACCAAAGCCTTTGCAACCAGCCACGGTGGGTCGAAACTCTCCTATTTAAAAACATGCAGTCAAAGTCAAACTATTACCCAGGGAGTGGATTTACTTTTGCCTGACTTGAGCTGTGTAGCATTGTGTCTGCAGGTCATGACAACCAGAAAATGCCCATTAAGGTGGATGTGCTTGGAGGAGATCCATCCTTCATAGCTACTCTGAGTGTTCTGGATCTGGAGCACCCCGAGACCAACGGAGAGGTTTACAACAACTGGGCTTCATCAGTCAAAGACTTTCCACAGGTTGTGGACGAGAAGGTAAAAGACTGAAAAAACTTTATACTTGTCTTACAGTAAAAGAAATCATGAAGTGCCTTTGCCTTGTATACATGTCGATTTAGCTTTTTGTGCCTCTGTGCCAGAATATGAAGGGATTGTGTTGTCCTTCTGTCTGTATTGCTCATTTATCGTGCCCCGTGCTTTGAGGATTGTCTTTTTAACTTTGCACAAATGTTCACTCTGACTCAAGAATAAGCTGATAAGATTTTAGAGGTCAAGTTCCAGGTCTTCAGGCCTCATGTTCAACTATTGCTTAAGATTCCTTTAAGGTTTTTCTTTTTCAATTTTGCACAATTGTAGGATAGGTCTGGATGCAGACCTCAACTTTCAAGCTTTCTTCCCTGTCAGGCATTTTCTGGTTGAGGCTGTAAGCGACCAGGTACTAATTTACCCCTGCCAGTTAGGTAAAATTTTTTTGTCTGTTTGATGGAGCAAGATGACTCAAAAAGGTCTTGATGGATTTTTGATGACATTTACAGGGAATGTTGGTCATGGCAAAAGGAAGAAGTGATTCAATTTCGGTGGTGATCTGAATTTGGAAAGGATTCAGGGATTTTTGGAGACTGTGAGATAAGGCAGTTTTTCCACATTGTTAATAATTGAAAATTCCCATAGGATTTTGATCAAATTTTCAGGGAATGTTGGCCATGGCAGCAGGGAAAAGTGATTACATTTCAATGGCATGTGTCTGGTAGTTTGTCTGTTTGTCTCAGAGCAAGATTGCTTAAAAAGTTCTCAACAGATTTTGATGAAATTCGTCAGAAATGTTGTTCATTAATGTTGCACTATAGGGCAGTTTTCCGCATTTTCCAGAGTAACATGGCTAAGAATGTCAGAAAAGCCTTAGTGGGGGTTTGTTTCATCCTAGAGCACTTCTAGTCTACAATGGGAGACATGTCAAGTCCCGATAGCTCTTGGAGATTAGGTCTACGTTTGGACTAAACTTTGCTGTTCAACTCTTAAAAAACAAATGTTTAGTTGTTCATTAATGTTGACATTAAAATGATGATTAAAACGTCATTAGTTGTAGTCAGTTTTGTCTTATTTAGTATGTTTATACCTCTCGTTTCTTGTCACTCCTGTTTTATTTTGAAGTCTCTCCTTGTGTTTCCTGCCCTCCTCTCTCTGTGTGAATCCCTGATTGGGATTCCCTTCACCTGTGTGATTGTCTCACCTGTGTCTGATTATCAGTGCGTATCTTGATAGGCCAATTATATTGTAAATCATTTAGCCAAAACTGACTAATTTTATTTCTACATTTATTTAATCACTTCCTGGCCTTACAGTTGAGGTGGCCTCACAGTGGATCCTGAAGGTGGAGGTCTGCAGTGACACCATCTTGCTAGTGTCCACTTGCCCACTCGGGAAAGGCTGCTCCTTCTCAGATGTCAGATATTTCACCAAAACGCTTGCAGTTTCATTCTAAGGAAACTTCTAAGAATTAAAACAAAGTTGTCAATAAAGATCAGAAAGCTGTTGTATTGTTTCAGCATAGGCTTATCTAACCTGATGCCAGTGTATTTATATATTTATATTTATCACTATAAACTTGACCTTGTTTTCAGCTGCGCCCTCTGTACGATCTAGTTAAGGAGGTTCAGTGTGCAGGTTTAAAGAAGATCCACCTGAAAAGAGCCACAGAGGAGTACCTGGCAGAGAAGCATCCCTGTCACTGTCGGCCTTGTCAGAACAACGGACAGCCCCTGCTGGTGGGCACAGAGTGTCGCTGTGTCTGCCGGCCAGGAACATCAGGACGAGCCTGTGAGAGCGGAGCTGTAATCGGAGAGCAACCAGGTCAGTCAACAAAAGACTGAAAGGAAACCATGAGTTTATTGTTATTCTTTTCCCAACAAGGATTTTAATGTTAACAATGCATCTGTATTGTACCATAAAGGAAAAGGTCATGAAAACAGGCCTCAAAACAGTCACTTCTTATTGCTGCCTGTGTAACACATCTGCACAAGAGAGGAAAGACATAAAAATATCCACCAGGAAGATATTAATATTTCATTAAAGCTCATGTTATTATTTTAGTTCCAAGTTATGACTCATCCAAAAATGTTTTTTTTCAACTTTAAGTTAATCAGGGGTGATAATTTGATTTTTATTTCAGGTCCTAAACATTTACTCAGAATTAAAGATATTAAAGAGAGGACAGCAGCCTTAACCCTTTGACTTCCAAACTAAGAAATACATTTGCAGCAAATTATTTGTTGGTAAAATTGTCTTCCTTCCTCTTCATTTGGCATTTCAGGTTTTATTGTTCAGATTATTCAATCGGGAAGCAGATATGTCGGTCAACCTGCTGGTTGGCTTGCCTGTTAAGGGTTATACTGGGCCTGAATGGATTTCTTTCTTTCAGCAACAATATTTTGTTTTTTTGTATGAAAACCACACAGAGAGCAAAATTTAGATATTTAGCTGTTGACCCAGTTTTCTGAGGAATCATGGATACATTTTTTTAATCAAATTTATTTCCTTCAACTAAATTATGATTGTTAGAGGATCCGGAAATATGTTAAAAGATTTTTTGTTACTCCGATGTATGCTCCTACTGTTAGATTTCTGAGAAGCTAAGTATGCAGCAAAGATTCACTTTTGATTTTTCTGGTTTTCAAACAATTATATTTGTGTACAGCAGCGTCTTTCAGTGGACACATACTGGTGTTACAAACACTATTCAGAGTGGTGAATAAAGAAAAAACAGACAAAGGTGGGCTTTCAAATTTTTAAAACAGTGGTAATGCAGCAAAAAGTCAACCACACGGTTACAATGCCAGTCAACGGGTTTATCTACATTTGAAAAAGATCCCCTGAATGAAAATGTTATGGGCTTAGGCTTAGAGGAACAGATCCAAATATAAGAATAGATTACATAGAAGTGTATTAGTCCCTTGGGAGGACTAACTCAATTCCAGCAGCAAGCACACAGGGTAAAAAAAAGCACACAGGTATCAGGAAAATAAAAACATAAAAAATGAATTTAAATTATAAATATAAATAATTAAAATAAAAAATGTGGCTACAGGCTACTGGTCCTATTGCTACTATTGAATTTTGAATTAAAGTACTGATTATCACTGATAATTTAAAAATTAGTTATGGTCTTTTTTGCCTTTAAAGGGAAAGGACAAGGGGTGGACTGCGAGAGAATTTAGGGAGAGGGGGTGGTACGAAAAAGGGAAACTGCCACAGGCTGGACTAAACCCGTTTTCGGACATGGGGTATCCAACTTCTTGGCTATTAAATGCCAATATTTATGAAAAATTATCAACATTTTAAAGGTGTTAGAATATTGTAGGTAGTGTATGATTTTGTCTTATTGATAAAGTAGCATTTGCTTCATGTGTTAGACATTATCCAAACAGCAGAATAAGCTTCATAAACTTTATGAAATGCAACAGTTTGACAGTCTGCTCCATAAAGAGGACCCTCCACAACAGTGCATCTTTATTGCCTCTTTCAGGGGTCATCCATGGTGGCTGGAGCTGCTGGTCCTCATGGGGGTCATGCTCCGGAGGTCAAAAGTCAAGGACCAGAAGCTGCAACAACCCCGCCCCCAGTGGGGGAGGGCAACACTGCATTGGACTGCAGGTGGAGCAAAAGTCATGTGAGGACCAGGACACTGAGTACTTAAAGTAAGGACTGAAACACACACAAGCAGACTTATTACTCTCTTAACAGAGACCCACTTAAGATGAACTGTTTACAAAACCAAGCAGAAACTAATGGCCACTGCTTTTATTTGGTATGACAGAGTATATTTCTAATGAAATCATTGTTAAGTGATAAATTAAGTCTAGATGTAGATGCAGGCTTTCACTAGCAAGGACCACACTGTCAACAAGATGAATTTACAATTATTTATCACTAAGTCTCTAAAGTATGATGAAATCTTTTGAATATATGAGACTATCTTTACTTAGAGGTCATCATATTTTCAGTTTTATTCCTTTTTCATTCAATCAGTCTTTATTTGTATAACGCCAATTCATAACAAGTGTTATCTCAAGACACTTTATAATAGAGCAGGCTGAAGACAAACTCTTCATTTTATGGATACACATATATACATAGATACATATATACATATAAAATACACATATACATGTATATACACATAGATACAATTAACACCCAAAATGAATCCATATAGCCAATCATGAATCCCTCCATCATGGTGGCAAGATAAACCCTCTGTTTAACAGCAGGAAATCTTGAATGTGGATCCCAGTCTCATGATGAACAGCAAATCCACACGATGCTGTGTTGGTGTGTGAAGGAAGGAAGGTGGGCAGAGACAAGTGGACTAAAGTAAGAACTAAAGCTAGTCACAGATCCATGGACCAATCATAGACCTGTCTTCATCATATTTGTCTCTGCTGAATATACATTTCTTAGAGGTTAGCCCCCAGCATCTCGTTTTCAGGAGGGTCCTCATGTCTGTATGATTACAGTGATAGTTTTTTTAGAAGCATAATCAATAATAACCATGAAAAGAGTAATAATCGAATATTTTTGACTGTTTGCGTGCAGGATGATGGAGCCACAGTGCTTCAGTCTCTCTGTGACTCCACCAAAGACATGTGGGCCACCTCCAAACATCAGGAACGGATTTATAGAGGTAATTTATATGTCTCTGATGATGAGAGTCAAGTGTGAGGCTGTATTTTTGGTGCCAGCTTATGAAAACAAAATCTCAAAAACACCTCATGTTCACCTGTTTCATCTGAATTTGATATCTTAACACTTGAAGGCATTTTCTTCAAACTTCAGACAAAGGATGAACTGTTTACATGCTGGAGGTCAGAGGTCATTGCAGCCTTAAACGTAATGAATATTTGTTTTATGCATCAATTTGAATTTAACTGGTATTATAATCCAAAGTCTATTACACCAAATACATTAGAATTCTGCCCATAACGGTTGCACAGAAATCACCTGTCCTTAGTCTTAAACCCTCACTTTATTTGTACTTTTTGACAATGGTACACCGACAGACTAAATACAGATGTTTTCCATGCATGCTACTTTTGGACAAGACTCCCTTTATCACCCTGAAGGTGACAACAAGTGTGGCTTATGTGCATTTTCTTTAAGTCTAATGTTGCAGTTTTTTCTCCTTTAGGACCTCAGAGATTTTTACCTGGTTGGGAACACAGTGCAGTACTCATGCATAGATGGGTATTATCTGATTGGAGGTGCCGTGGCTGAATGCACTGAAGACCAGACATGGAGGAAAGGATCCATGGTTTGCAGAAGTATGTTAACATTTTTCTGTCTTTGCCAGAGATATCAAAGTGTAAGTCTGACATCACTTGGGAGAAACAATATCTCTGAAAACTGACTCCCTGTTTCTGGACTTGACATATTCCTGACTCTTTTTAAGGTTTTTAGCCATATTATTAATAACTTATGAAACAGTTAGTCCCCCTGTTTACCCTTAAAGTTCTTCAAATTAGGTCCACATATTATCATGCACAAAATGCTGCCAAGGAGGTTATGTTTTTGGTGACATTTGTCCATGTTTTTGCTCGTCTGTTGGTCTGACTGTAAGCAAGAAAACTCTGAAAGTTCTTATCAGACTTTGATGAAATTTTCAGTGAATGTTGGTCATTGCACATGGAATAAGTGAATAGATTTTGGTGGTGATCTGATGCAGAACCAGGATTTTTTTAAAGGATTTGTTATCATTGCACAATAAAGATGGAAGTTTGCAGATCTGAGATGAACTCTGGCAGTCACATGTTGATCTGTTCTTGGTCAAGACATTTCACTCCAGGTTGCTCCCAGTGCTGCTTCAGTGGCGTGTAGTAAATGGGTATGAAAGGCCGTGTCTGTGTTAGCAAATGCTGATGGATGACTTTCATAGAAACTCAGACTCATCAATGAGTGAATGTGAGAGTGAAATGTAGATGTGACCTGTGGTGTAAAATCACTTTGAGTCACAAAGTCTGGAAAAACTATTGTGAGCTCAAATCCCTTTTTGCTTTTCCATAAAGGAACCACCGTGAAAGTGCTTGTAAGTAGGTCAACAAGTTCTCCCGTGGTGGTTTGTGCAGGTTTCGTATGTATGTCTTTGGAAATTACATAAAGTGCTAATCTTAGTCTAAGATTGATAACGTAACATAACACGGTAAAAAAAGAGTTACAACGACACACAGGACCATTTAGAGTTCCGGAAGAGTTTATCTGATGACTGTGGGAAGAGGCAGGCTAACACTACCCACTGACTCCCAGTGTTTGAGCTAAGCTAATTAGCAGAGGGTCATCTCTGTTCATCTCTTCCTTGTTACTCGATGCACAGTCGAATGTCTACCTGCTTGTCATGGACTCGGGAGTGAAAAAAAAGTTGGCGTATCCCTTTTAAATTAAAACTAAATGACAAAAAATGGGCTGTTAGGTCAGGAGTATAATTTACTTTGTCTTACAATATAGAGAACCAATTGTGTTGCTGGCCAGACAGCAAGATGTAATGAATCTGAGAGCAAAAACCATTTCAGATAGGGGATACTAAGACACGATCCAAGGTGACATGTAAGGTTTCAGGTCTAATACGCTTCAAGGGGCCTTTGAATAAAAACATGTGGTCATCCTGTTGTTTAAGTTACCAAATGAACTCAAACATACTGACATTATAAAATGATCCCCATCTCTGGTGCTTGTCGTGCAGATGTTGATCCAGATAAAAGTTTGAGATTAGTCTGCTTCAATGTTTTTTAACGGTGTGAAAACCATTCAAAGCTGCATTGCCACTGGAATTTCTCTCCTCAATTAGTGTCCCTTTCTTCAGGTGCCACCTGTGGGATTCCACCTCTAAACAGTCAAGTTTTAGCCACACCGTCGATACCAGCCTATCAGATTGGAGACAGAGTGGCTCTGTCATGTCCTGCAGGGTCTCAGCTGGATGGTGATGTGACGGAGATCATGTGTAGCCCCAGTCTGCAGTGGTCTCCATCCTCGGAGAGTACTTATTGTAAAGCAGGTATACTGTACCCTTGTTCTGCTGTTATCAGAGATGTAAGCTTTATTTGAAGCACCCATAAACTGGTCTCTTTTCTGTGACTCAGTGCCCACAGCACCCTCTCCTCCCTCTGGTCTGAGGTGTAAACTGTGGGAGACTGTGGGACGGACAGAGTGTGTGTGTAAAACACCAGTTCAGTGCACGTGAGTACAGTTTTGACCATTACTTATGGGAAATACTGGATGTTTTTTTAGTTAAAGGAGTCATATGGTTATTGACACATTATTCCTTTCCAATACACATACAATGGTCACCCCCGGTCTACAGCCTGTGAATATGTGTCTGAAAAAATCCCTGCAATGACCGTGAGGCCCAAATGTTAAAAGTCCTGCTTAAAATGTTTTTTTATGATTCACATCACTTCTCTACATAACCAGCTTGTAGCCTATCGTCTGTATGTCTGTGCTGAGAGTCTCTCCACCTCCTCCAAACTCCACCCCAAGCTTCAGTCTGCACTAGTCAGCCATGTTTGTCTTGCTCCGTAACTACCAAACAGGCTACCTGCTCTACTGTTGGTGTGAAAAACCAACCCAGAGGTTCATTTTCTGGCCCAGCTCAAAACCAGAAGACCCGAGTAAACTGTGGAAGTTTATTTTAACAACCTGTCGGAGCTACAGGTGAAACTAACTAAGCTCTGGACTGCTGATTTGGAGAGGCTGTCAGGCTGTCCTCTACACAGGTGTTTCTCAACCATGGGCTGCAGACCCCTAGTGGTCTATGGTGTAATTGCAAGGGGTCCTTAAAAATAAAAAAATATATTTTTAAAAATCATATGACATTTATAAAAATAGGATTATTTTACTCAAATGTGACTGAGACCTTTATCTACCTAAACTGCAGAGGGTAACAGGACTTTCTTTCTCCAGTTACATCTGTTTCACAAGTGTAATCTGTTTACTTAAGTTTGTATAATAAGAGCCCCCTACTGTTTCAGTGGGCATACACTATTCATTTCTTAAAAATGATTTTATTGTGAATCATCTGCAAGAAGGTGTTGTTGGAAAACTCATTCACTCTCAAGGAACAGGTTAGCACTTGAATTCAAGCAAGTGAGTGTTACAAACAGACAAAGAGGATGATGATAATCACAGTTACACAAAGGAGAAGAAGAAGTAGAAGAAGATCATGGACCTCCCCAGGGTAGATCAAAAATATGCAGGGTGTCCAGGACCCCAAAAAGTTTGAGAGCCACTGTTCTACACTGAGCTTCTTAAAAACGTCTCTCCCTACAGTTTGGGACCAACAGCAGCAGCTCCTCCACGTATGTGTTTCTGCAGAAGAGTTTTTGTTAGAGGTTAATATAAAATGATAGTAGTACTGTTACCTTGAATCGTTAGCAGGTGCTTTGCAAGTGTGTAATTAGCTTGTTAGCTTGTGTGTTTCCTCTTTGAGCTCAAAAGCACCACAAAGCTTTGTGTTCATGCTGCTTTCAATTTACATCAGAAGTGGGAAGGGGGAAATGTGAATCATGTCACATCCCAGAGAGATGTGTTCCAGGTTCGAGCTGGTAATGTTGGGGTAGCTGAAGGATGTGGGGAATTCGGACCAAAGGGGGCGTTGCCAGTGATAGAGCTAATTCACAGCTCAGAAGATCCCAGGTCTGAGGTCAGCTGGAGCACATTACATATCTTCTCCATGTGGACAGCGAGCATGGATAGCTTCAGAAATGATGACGTCATAGGCCCACCTCTTCCTTAAACCACATGCGTGAACCCTGAAAACAGAACCAATGTCGGACAACGACAGTGTCGTGTTTGTGCTGCAGAAGCTATTGAAGCTTGTTTTAACTTGTCTTCGACCACCGTGAGCAACAGGAGGACATGGAGAACAGCAGATGCAAGAGTTTTATGTTCTTTTCTCATGATGTATGCGTTTCCTCCATGTCTTCTTCTCTGGTTTTGGTGTCTGTCTGCAGCAGTGTTACAGTGCCACTTACAGGCCTGGCATATATACTACAGCGTTTTCAGTGTTTTTGTGTGGATGGACACATTTACTGAAATGATTTGCTCAACTAAAACCAAATCCTAACTCAACAGACCCCCAAGACAAAACCAAAAAAAAGAAAACATTATATGACTCCTTTAAAAAAACAAAACAAAAAACAATTATTGGACATAATAATCTGATGTCTTTTATTCAGGACCTCTCTGCTGTTGTGTGCCAAACTGGGTTCAAGTCAAACCCGTCTCCTTGGTGTGTGTCAGCTGGGAGCTCTGCGGTGTATGGGCCGGAGCTTCACTCTGGCTGCTGATGTTGACTGTACCTGGCCGGAGGAGACGTCCTGCACAGACTGTAAACCAGGGACAGTCTGTCAGGGTGAGTCTGACCAACACATTCTGAATAAGGACTGACTCCATCAGTCTGCATATGTGTGTAACTACATACGTTTATTCTACCCTAGAATCATCTGGGAAGTGTGTGTGTCAGGACGCCGGAGAGTGTCCTGCAGACTCCGCCCCCCTGTGCGTCCGCTCTGAAGATGGAGGTAATGCCACAATGACTGAATGCGAGGTGGGGTCCAGGAGGTGTGCTGGAGAGCAGCTCAGTGTGATCAGTATCGAAGCTTGTCCAGAATAAAAGACCGTTGAGATGGTGTACATAACAAAGTGTGTCTTCTCCATGACTGACTCATTTCTACACCTGAACTGTGTGAAAATGTCATGAAACGTGTTTGTATTCAAAAAAGAGACAGGAAACTGAGAGGACTTGCATATATAACAGTGTTTCTCCATTGGTTTGGCTCATCTCTTGAAAAAGAAATTACTCAAAACTCTAAGATCATTTTGCGAAACAGTTTTGCAGTTCAGCACAACACCAGAGCTCACTTGCAAAAGCTCATATCTCTCCCAAAACAGATCACTCATGTCAAAACTAAATTCCTTTCTTTTATAAATGGTCAGTGCCACCAAAATACAACGTTCCTTTGGCATTGTGTGAGCACTGCAGGTCACAATGTTTAGATTTTTGGTCACTATGGCAGAGGACCATTTAAATATCCCTCATGTCCATCTCTCAGTCTTAGCCCAGTCCGTCCGTGACAATGGTTACTGTACTGTTTTTTTTGTCTGGCTAACAGAATACAACTGTGTATATAACTGAAAACAACAAAAACAAATAGACAAAAAATGGTAAGAGTAGCCTCCAAGGTTTGACATCACACATTGCACTCATACTGCCAAGGAAATTGTAACCATTATTCACACACATAAAGTAACTCCATACATCAGAGTAGAAAGAAAATGTGTACAGCATAATAGACTGTAATATAAACACATACAATTATATGTAGCCTATAGTGCTCTAAATCTGGAGTTTCAGAACTAACATTAGACAAGAACTATTATGTTCTTGACCAATTTTGACAATTGAACAGACTATTGTTCATGTGATAACTTATACAATGAAACAATGCTGACTTGTTTTGGAGAGAACAACCATTAGACTGAGAATCAACAATCAGGTTTGATCAACAAAATCTATTCACTTGGAAATTGTGCTAACTGTAGGCTAACCGTACTTAATCATTTACAAAGATTTCCTGAGATATTGAGACATGTACTAAGACTTTTGCATTGATGAAATGAATGAGAAATTCAATTCTGCTGTGAACAATTGTCAAGTGGTTTGGAGGTTTGCCTATGTTATTTTGAGAATGTAATTACTGTTTCAAGAAATGAGCCAAACCAATGCAGAAAAACTGTAAAACGAGGGATGCTTGACAAAATGTCAATAGATGTTTTTGGCTTGAATATTTCTGTCAAAAGATATTTTTTCATTTTCAGACCAATGAAGTATTCACATCCTTATATGATATTTTATATACTCTATAGATTTTTTTCTGACTAAGTTCTGTGATCCTATGCAGCCACTTTAACCCTTTGGTGCCCCATGTTCACTGTCTGGACACTTGTAACGTCTTTTGATTTTTTTTTTTTTTTGTCATTTATACAGCATTTATTTTCACATGTGTATTTTTACTCAATTTTTGGAATTAGTTACAGTATATAAGACCACACATAAATGCCCGCGGTAGTATGGGTGATTTATTTTTGATAGTATCACTGGGATTATCCCACTGAGTGGCACCTAAAGGGATTACAAGTGTAATGATTTATTCTAAAAATTGAAAAAATGAACAAAACTTAAGTCAGTTAAAAGATTTGAGTCTTTTTTTTTTTTTTTTTTTTTAGGAAAAATGATATTATGGTGTTATAATTTTTGTCTTGTGTCCATGTTTTTGACACTGCTATGAGTCACATTTTAGTAAAAATCTGACCCTGCACCAATAAAATAAAATAAAATAAAATAAAAATAAAATACATTCAAATCAATATAACTGTTACTCAGATATCTTTGTAAATATTTATTTTCTCTCTTTTACTGTATGAATGCTTTGTGAACTCAGAGTGCTAATAAAAGTAAGAAGTTCAAAATCCGTCATATTATTGTAAAAGACTAAAGTTGATTTAAAGATGAAATTGTTTTTGATTGGAATTAGATATGATAATTTTAGGCTTGTCACTCTGGTGTTTCCACTTTTTGGATACTGGGTCAAATAAGTAGCATTTTCAGGGGTGTTGAAATGCAAACAGTGCCCACTTTAGAAAGAAATACACAGTACTCTGTTTTATCACAAAATTCTTTCAATGTAAACATTTAGCAGTGACATGAGAAATATAGTTGAGATTCAGATTATATAGTTTCGATCTTATATGTGTGTGTGGTCTCGTGCTGCCTCCTAGTTTGATTAGTAACATTCAACAGTGCAGTAACTTATAAATATCACACATGTAATGCGATGAGAGCCTCTCGTGCACAGTGCAGTGGGAAAACATTGCAGCCATTTTGCATATCAAAGTGTAAATCACATTTGAAACTATGAAGTTATTTACAGGTTTTGTAGCATCAATGCAGACACTGAGTGTAGCAGCACAGTGAGATGGATCATCTGGACTCACACCCTCCTTCATTAAGAATCTCAAACTGGTAGTTGACACACTTTAGAGCAGCCATCGAGCACAGGTCCATACTCCTTGTCCTCTGAGTTCTGGTCAGCTTCACACAGAACATGTGCTCCTCATTTCTGGGACAATCCCGAGCCGCTTTGCACTCACACCTCTTGGAGGCTGAGGATAAGACAAAAGTTACTCTCAGAGCATTTCGACACATAGAAAGAGTCTTGAAATACCAAGCCTTATTTGTCTTTATTTGGTTGCTACATAAATTTTAAGATTAATGTCATATGGCAGATGAATAGGGACACACAATATTGAATTTTTGCAGATATTGGATGTGCCGATATTTTTCAATTCATTATTGCTGATACCAATATTTCTAGCCAAGAGCTCAAGCTCTGTACTTGTTTCTTTCGGTGTTACAGTATATTTTTTAAGAGGAACAGATGTGAAACAAGAAAAACAGCATTTAACTCTTGCAAAAATGAAACCCTTGATTTTTAAATGCACCCATGCAGTGATGAGAAGGTGCATCAGTATTGTACATTTGTGTAATTTGCCGATATTCCGGCCGATATATGGCAGATGTGTGTGTCCGATATATTGGCAGTAAATATCTGCAAAAATTTAAATATTGGCCAATACAATAATTAACTTTTTAGGCTGATATTGGCCTATATCGATATCAAACCGATAATATCTTGCATCCCTAACAATGGTAACTCTCTCCTAGAAAATGTGCTAGAGTTTTCTCTTAATCTTAAATCTTCTCTTCAAATAAGAAATATTTAGAGAATGAGCTGAGCATTGTCTATCATTAATCCAAGATAGAAGGATAAAAATGGGCTCTCATTAAATTTCTAACAGTGGTCACTCTTCAGACGCCATACTAAACACAAACCAAACATGATGCATGATGTTAAACATGTAAAATGATTTACTTTGTTATGCTGAAACATCTGTAACGTGACTCACCAGAACAGGTCTCCCACTCATAACATGTGTCCAGATCACACGGCTCCTGCACAGAGCTCTTGGTGGACATCTGGGCTCTGAACTTGGCCCACTCCAGTTTGGCTGAGTCAACCGCGTCACATGAGCTGTCACTGATGTAAAAGAGAGGATCGCCATTGCAGCGCCCAGCGTAATAAGAGCAGAGGGACATGGGGACTGTGACATTGATGTCAGTGTTCAGGATACAGAGGCTGCTTGGTTGCGACCTGTACACAAATACACAAACGCACAAAGAGATCAGCCATAAACAGGTATTTTACATGGTTTTCCATTTTTATAAAATAGACAAAATATGCACAACAGTGTGTGAAAAATGTTAATATTCTTTGTATAACCATGACATGGCATACTCATAAAAGATTTAAGATCACTGAAACACTCACAGGCAGCTCTCCCGTTGAATACAGACACATTGAGAATTCTGCCTTTTTTCTCCTGGACCACACTGACCATCAGGAACATACGGCTCCTCTATGTACACAAGGACAACTTTGAGCTTCATTTCATTTTTCATACAAAACACAGTCCAATATAAGTTAATGACATCCTCTGCGATACAAATTGGGGTTAAGTGTAGGAATGCATGATGTGAACCAAGAAAAACAGTGTTTAACTCTTGCAAAAATGAAACCCTTGATTTTTAACTGTACCCATGCAGTGATGGGTCAATATTGTACATGTGTGTAATTTGCTGATATATGGCCGATATGTGTGACCGATATGTCGGCTGTAAATATCTGCAAAAACTTCCATATCTGCTGATACTTAACTTTTTAGGCTGATACAGATATCAAACCGATAATATTGTGCATCCCTAGTTAATTGAATATGTGTTGTGTTATCCGATTGTAAGTATTAGTACTAATGATGGAGTCCTGCTCTATTCTGAAGGCCAACTCTTAGCCAACAATGGATCCATGTTGTGCATGCTTCTCAGCCCGACATACCCTGGGGTTCATCATGCATCAATTCAAAGACATGATGGACTCTGAAGTTGCCAAAGTACATTTTAAAATGTTTATGTCAATATATAAATGCTGATAAATTGATTTAACTTTATTAAGTTAAAGACACTTTTCATTATCCTCAAAATTAACCGTGAAATTACTTATTTTAGCTATATTAGCTGTTTTAGAGCAGTTGTTGCAAAACGGGTGTGGCTTACAGTAAAGGTGATTCATGGCAGGATTGCTAGTCTTACACTCTGAATTGCTCTAAAAAATAAAAAGGATACTATTCAAAATGTTGTGGATCATCCCAATCCAAGTGCCCGCAAACACACTGCTCCTATTGGCTGATTACACAGGCTAACGTTAGCCCATTAGCTTGCTGCATCTGTGATGTTTCTGTATGGAGCAGTAAGAAGAATTCAGCCTGTCCCTCAAGCAAGTGTGAAGGTGCATTTTGGGCTCCACGGTGTCCCAGGTAAGACTGAGCTTGACATGAGTACTTATATACACACCTCTCCAGGAGGTGATGAAGAAGAACAGCAGCCAGTAACGGTAGTCACTGCAGACCGCTGCATGTTTTACTCAACTTCCAGAACTAAATCCATTTTCTGTTTCATTCTGAAGACCAACGCCCTTACAGCATTGTAGACAATGAAGGCTCAGAACACAGCTTAAGGTTTATGTTCAAATATAACAGATTGATTATATTAAAGTTTTAGTGAGTTATAGTCACAACCAGTTGGACCCATTTTTCCATCAGCTGTTCCCAAAGCACTCCATTAAAGATATTTAGACCATTCATGGCCTTGAAGTCAGCTTGCATTGAATGTCTGCTCCAGTAAATTAAACAACAGAAACACTTTAAGACCAGTTCATTTGAGCTCTGTTACTCCGCAATAGAAACATATTCACATCTTCACATGATCAATAGCACATATAATGTTTTTTTGTCCTATTCTCTAAGAATGAGATCTGAAAACAATCATCCTCTGTTACCATCAGTGCAGCGGAGATCAGCAGGTAACGGAGGCTCCCAGGTGTGACTGTGAGTGCATTTATAGAAACCTGATGGTACAGGCAAAAGGCTGGCGTCAACACAGTTCAAACCCACAGACTCCCCAACTCTGTACTGGTCTTTACTGGGAAACAGGGTCATGCCGTCAGGGATCTCAGGAGGTAGACACAGTCTTCCTGTAGACACAAGAGGACAGATGTCAGGATGTGAAAAATTGCTTTAAAACAGGGGTGGGCAACTTTGATTACCAAGAAGGCTGCAAAATATACCAAGAAATATAAATACAAAAATGATAATACCAACATTAATATATTTGAGTTCAAACAGAGAAAAATCCACAATATCATGAACATGACACATAAGGCAATTTAAGTTTCTTTTTAATGCAATAATAGAATGAATGTTTACCAGCTTTGGCACACAATTATATTTCCTTTACCATTGTTTCCAAATATATTTTTTACTAATACTGTATATCATTTTTTAATGTCTCATAAATATATACAGAAATGCAATCATAGCAAAGTTTTGTGCTGTTTAAGGACTTGTTTAAAAAACAAAGCATGTACCAGCAATCTAAGGTTAGTAGAAATATTTTATCACCCATCGTAATTTGTGCATATGTCTAAAAGGACTAAATAAATGGTAACTGGGCTCTGTGTGTAGGGCACTTTTCTGCCCACTCAGAGTGTCACACCTCCCCATTCACGCCCACTCTCTCACTTATGCCCGAAATGTTATCACATGATAACTATCTACAAAACCCAAAACCAGTGAAGTTGGCACGTTGTGTAAATCGTAAATAAAAACAGAATATAATGATTTGCAAATCCCTTTCAACCTATATTCAATTGAATACACAGCAAAGACAAGATACTTAACATTCGAACTGGTAAACTGTGTTATTTTTTGCAAATATTAGCTCATTTTGAATTTGATGCCTGCAACATGTTTCAAAAAAGCTGGCACAAGTGGCAAAAAAGACTGAGAAAGTTGATGAATGCTCATCAAACACTTATTTGGAACATCCCACAGGTGAACAGGCTAATTGAGAACAGGTGGGTGCCATGATTGGGTATAAAAGCAGCTTCCCTGAAAAGGTCAGTCATTCACAAACAAGGATGGGGCGAGGGTCACCACTTTGTGAACAAATGCGTGAGCAAATTGTCCAACAGTTTAAGAACAACATTTCTCAACGAGCTATTGCAAGGAATTTAGGGATTTCATCATCTACGGTCCGTAATATCATCAAAAGGTTCAGAGAATCTGGAGAAATTACTGCACGTAAGCGGCAAGGCCGAAAACCAACATTGAATGCCCGTGACCTTCGATCCCTCAGGCGGTACTGCATCAAAAACCGGCATCACTGTGTAAAGGATATCACCACATGGGCTCAGGAACACTTCAGAAAACCACTGTCAGTAACTACAGTTCGTCACTTCATCTGTAAGTGCAAGTTAAAACTCTACTATGCAAAGCGAAAGCCATTTATCAACAACACCCAGAAACGCCGCCGGCTTCGCTGGGCCCGAGCTCATCTAAGATGGACTGATGCAAAGTGGGAAAAGTGTTCTGTGGTCTGACGAGTCCACATTTCAAATTGTTTTTGGAAAGTGTGGTCGTCGTGTCCTCCGGACCAAAGAGGAAAAGAACCAGCCGGACTGTTATAGGCGCAAAGTTCAAAAGCCAGCATCTGTGATGGTATGGGGGTGTATTAGTGCCCAAAGCATGGGTAACTTACACATCTGTGAAGGCACCATTAATGCTGAAAGGTACATACAGGTTTTGGAGCAACATATGTTGCCATCCAAGCAACGTCTTTTTCATGGACGCCCCTGCTTGTTTCAGCAAGACAATGCCAAGCCACATTCTGCACGTGTAACAACAGCGTGGCTTCGTAGTAAAAGAGTGCGGGTACTAGACTGGCCTGCCTGTAGTCCAGACCTGTCCCCCATTGAAAATGTGTGGCGCATTATGAAGCGTAAAATACAACAACGGAGACCCCGGACTGTTGAACAACTTAAGCTGTACATCAAGCAAGAATGGGAAAGAATTCCACCCGAAAAGCTTCAAAAATTGGTCTCCTCAGTTCCCAAACGTTTACTGAGTGCTGTTAAAAGGAAAGACGATGTAACACAGTGGGAAAAATGCCCCTGTGCCAACTTTTTTGCAATGTGTTGCAGCCATTAAATTCTAAGTTGATGATTATTTGCAAAAGAAAATAAAGTTTCTCAGTTCGAACATTAAATATCTTGTCTTTGCAGTGTATTCAATTGATTATTAGTTGAAAAGGATTTGCAAATCATTGTATTCTGTTTTTATTTACGATTTACACAACGTGCCAACTTCACTGGTTTTGGGTTTTGTAAATACTTTTCACTTTTCTATCTTATAAAGCAAACTTACTGATGCAACTTCCTCTCGGTTCACTCCATGACCCGTCAGGCAAGCAGTTGATAAACTGGAAACCTTCAAGGTGAAATCCAGTGAAGCACTGAAACTCCTCATCCTCTCCAAAGGCATAATACAGCTTTGCTTTCTAAAGGAGGAAACATTATTAGAAATAGAGAAAAAATGAAGGGTTGTGATATAAACCTCTTTGGTTTGGCTGTAATTAAAAAACCCCTTGGCTTCCCTCTTTCTAGTCATAATCTCCTTTGTACTTCTCACTTTATGCCTGAACATTGCCTATTACCTTCTTCCTGATTTTTTACTTTCATTCCCCAAATTTTGACTCTCTTTGCACAAAATAATAATTTTAAGTAACAACACTGAAGTGCTGAATACGCAACATTTCCTATTAGAAGTGCTCCAAACCACTGCCAAGGCATTTCTGACATTCTTAGTCGAGTTATTATTAAAAATGTAGAAAACTGCCATATGGCCTGATCACCCTCTTGTGACATTCCCTAAAAAATTAATCCAAATCCATGAGAGTGGGAGAAATTAACAAATTCTTTGAACAAATCTGGATCTGCATCTGGATTTAGATCACCACCAAAACTGAATCACTTCTTCTTTGTACCTTGATCAACATTACTTGAAATTTTATCCAAATCCATTGAGAGCTTGTTGAGTTATCGTGCTCACAGTCAGACAGACAAACGCCTGTCAAAGCATAACCTCTGTGGTCACGGTTAATGTTTATATTAAGTATATGAACATAATAACCATCTTCCCACTGATTTCGCTTGTTGACATGCGACATTTTAGCAAAACATTTTTAAGTTCCTTTCAGGTCTTTTTAATCATTATTTATAAGCATATTATATCAAGGGCTGATATGGACATACTTGTCTGTTCAGTCACTTTTGTGTCTTTATTTCTATTTACCGTGAGGAAGCTGTTGTCTGGTCTCTTTGGTCTCAGACAGCCCTGCACACCAGGAGGAAGCTCTTCGATCAAGCCCACAGTGAAGTCGTCATCGTTATCACAGGTCACCTGTCTGCTCACAAAAACATGAACCAGATCAATCATCAGAGCATGCACCACAAAGAAGGAAAAGGCAAACTAAACATTATGTAAATTATATTGTTGCAGCAAAGAAACAAAGAAATTTCACAGATCAGCGTTCAGATGTTGCAATGACAGAGCGGTGCAGGTTGCTGGTTCAATCCCCTGGTCGGGAGTTTGCATGTTCTTCATATGAATGTGTGGGCTCCCTCTGAGATGAAGTATTTTGTTGAAGTTTTGTATACATGCATGTAGACATGTATTTATGGAAGCTATATTATATGCTGTTTTATTGTTGTTCGAGTGTAAAAGAAAATAATTTCAAATTCTAATCTTAAACTCAGGCAGTGCCCCTGTGGTTTCACATATCAACATAAAATATTACAGTCATGACTAATGCCAGAAGCAGTTATTAATATACAGACACTTAAAGAAAGAATGCTTTTTGTCTTCATTACATCACCATTACACAGTGCCTTTAAGGTATTTATTTCCTGTTATTCAATGAATAAAACAGTTGTTTCAATGACCACAGAAGACGTTTAAAGGACATAGTTTGATCTACCTTTCAAAGATAGAGACGTGACAAGGCTCCTCCTGTCTGTCTGGACCTTCACATGGTTGTCCTCCTCTGAGGGGAGCTGGGTTATCACACCTCCTTGTTCTGAGTCTCTTCATTGCTGCTCCGCAGTTAGTCCACGGACCCCAACAGCTCCAATAACCGTCCACTCCCTCTGTGGAAACAGCATAAGCACACCTTGTTAATCTGTGAATATGTCAGAGCAGATCTTTAATGCTGCCAGCAGCCTCTACAGGAAGTGAGCTACAGCCTGACTAAGTTGGGACAGAATAAGTATAATAAAATTTTTACTGCCATTGAAACCAAAAGCTAAAGAAAAGATCAGGGGTTTATTATGCATATACAGTGCCCAGCATAAATGAGTACACCCCCTAGTAAAAGTAATGTATTAATCAATATCTAAAGGAACAAAAGAACAATTTCCAAAGTTCTGACAAAGCTGAGCTTAACTTATTTTTTTTTACCATCAGATGAAAATAATGGTAATATGATAACTAAAATTTAGCTTTGCTCCCACCCCTTTGATAGGGGTGTACTCATTTTTGCATCGTGATCTTAAATTGAGAAAAATACTTTTTTGTTTACAACTTAAAAAATCTTATTTGCAATCAATGATCCACATTTGGGGGAGTATTTTGTGGTATAGTATACCATAGAAAATGTTGATTTTGAAAGGAAACTAAAGGTTTTCTGACAAATCTGAAGGGGTGTACTCATTTATGCCAAGCACTATATATTAACTGTACACTGTAACTGATTTTACAGACTTAGCAGAATTTTACCATAATATCTAGCGCTACCTACTGTAAAAAAATCTATATGGTAAATTACTGTAAATGACAATGGATCACCAGAAAATTCCATTTTGCACAGGAAAACTGACCAATCAAGATTTCTTTCAGTAAATGTTCCACATTTTGAGTGAAAACAATGTTTGACTAAATGTATTTAATTGGATAAAAATGATGTATGTGATTTTTTTGTACAAAATGGTAAATTGCCAATAAGGGAGTAGTAAAACAGTTTAAAATATACTAAAATAAACAAAAATACAGTTATTTAACTGGAATTTAGAATGCATTAAAAAGTTAAAATATGGTACCCTTTTTGAAAATATCTGCTGTAAACTAAAATAAGTAATGCTATAGTAAAGACATTTACTGTGGCATTTAAAGCAACCTTTTACAGTGTATGTACCTGAAGTGTAGTCTGGAGCTCTGGTCTCACAGTTCGGGCCGTACGTCCCAGTTTGACAAACACACTTGCACTCCGTCCTGGAGAGGACTGGCCTGGCATTGTTTGGACACGGAGCACATTTGCAGGTATCAAACTCTTCCAGGTACTGCTGCAGAGCTTTCCTCAGGTGTCTCCTTTTTGTGACAGCACATGGGATCCCTTTAACCAGATCGATAACGGGAAGCAGCTGGAATCAAAACACAGAATCAGCATTACAAGACCTTTTGGCACCTTTGACTTCACATTTCTTTGGTGTTGCTTTCAACCGTGATATCCAAACTTACATGTTTGGGCGCATAAGTTATAGCTGGAACAGGAAGCTCTTTAATGTGGCACAAAGTTTGGCATTACAAAAGACACAAGGAGACAACTCAAAAAGCTATTAAACAGAATCCCAGAGAATAAATCTCTTTTCCTTTCTCCTTACCAGGGACAGTCGAGGCTGCAGGCATCATGTCCTCAGGTTGTTTACATACTTCTGTAGGTTGGTCTGTGGTACTTCTGGGACTATATCTCTAGAAGTGTTTAAGGGATATTCTTCAAACTCGACAAAAAATTTCCACTGTGATACAAGGATTAACTACACAGATTTTGGAGGCCATAAGTCAGAGATTAAGGTCATGGTACCTCATGAATATCTATTGCATAGACATGCAATATCTCAAGAGAGCATACAGCAATTTTCCTTCAACTTCGAACAAATGCACGTGTGACTAAAAGATGACCTTATTGCATTTTGAAGGTCATAGGTTAAAGGTGAGGGTCATGAAGCCTGGAGCCTGAACTAACCAATGTAGCGCCCCAGGTGAGATTTTATATGGTGGCCCCCAGCCTACCAGCGTTGTCTTTAATTTATTTAGAAATCATGTCTCCCAATTTATTTGCTTGACAAATTACATACAGTAATTCTGAAATACAATATAAATACCCTCACCCCCCAATAAAAATCCTGTAAATAATAGTAATAAATTATAAATACAACAATCAACATCAAACAATTTAAATATCCACAGTTTGCACACAGTAACTCTAAACATAAGCTACATTTGCACTATGCAATAACTGAATAAAATATCTACGTAAAAAAGCCATATAAATTACCATATGCAAAACAATAAATGGGGTGGCGGGGGAGATTTATTTGTTATTATTTTTTACTGTAACATTAATTGGCCATTGCTTTACATTTGAATCAATGCAAGCGTTTCCATTTTAAGAGTTGACAGTATTAAGTTGTTAACACTTTTGATATCATAACCATAACAGGCCGCCTGGTCTTTTTGGCTTTTTTTGTCAATAAATTTGTCAGGAAAGCTCCTTTAAGTACATTTTTACCTCCGCCAAGGAAGTTATGTTTTTGCCAGCGTTTATCTGTCTGTCTGTCTGTCTGTTTGTGTTCAAAATAACTTGAAAAGTTCTGAACAGATTTGGATGAAATTTTCAGGAATTGTCGGAAATGGGATATGGAAGAACTGATTAAATTTTGGGGGTGATCCAGATCACCGTCTGGATCCAGGAATTTTTTAAAGGATTCTTTAACATTGCCAGATAGGACCATTTCACCAAAGTGGACCGAAGCTGCTTGGCAGAGGTCTGCGCTCTCTGAGTGCTTTTCTAGTTTTCACTCTTTTTTCATGAGAAATAAAAGTAAACAATTCTAGCAAGTATTTGTCAATATTATGTTAAAGATGCTTAAAACAGTGTGTAATCACTATTTATTAAATCCATAAAACACGAACTATGATGAAAAGGAGGATCAATAACAAAAAGATGAACTACAGCAAAAATAGGACAAAAATATAACAAAAGAACTGCAAGAAAACACTCCAGAATGATACTAATGCTATTATTTACAATATTTTAACATTATTACACAGAAAATACTGATAAATCACTGATAAATCACTCACAAGTTTGGCACTGAATCCTCTCACTCTGCTTTCCCCCGGCTCAGCTCACTTCCCGACCCTCCCCCCGAGGCAGTCCTTTACCGTAATGTACCGTATGTCAGTGGAAAGCTCTACTTCTCAGCTTTCAGAATCCATTGGAATGATTTTGATAGCGTGGATACTCAAGGGTTACGGTAATTTGAATCACATGTCTTGTTCTGTCACCAGTGACAGCTTCGTAATATATAAATATATTGAAGGTGATTTTTTTTCCCCAAATTTGTGGCACCCCCGGAGGCCACGGCGCCCTTAGCATTTGCCTATACTGTCTAATGGGCCAGACGGCCCTGATAAGGCCTCATGCTCACTCTTTGCTTTTGATTATTTTTCAAACTTCCTGCAAATGTCTAGGTTGACTCTAAGAAGAATGTAAGTATGTAAGTTAAGGTCAATGGGACTCATATTTGTCTCTTCTTTGGAAATTATATGGAAAAGATCTCTTTAAAAGATTTTTTTCAAACTTTGGGAAAAAATTCCACTCTGTGTGGTGTGTAGTGTGGATTTGCTGTTCATCATGAGACTGGGGTCCACATCCAAGATTTCCTGCTGCTTAACAGAAGGTTTTTTCTTGCCACCATGATGGATTCATGATTGGCTATCTGGATTCATGTTGGGTGTTGGATGTTTGGATTTATATGTTTATGTATATGTGTATTTTTACATGTATATATGTATATATGCATATGTGTATCCATAAAATGAAGAGTTTGTCTTCAGCCTGCTCTCTTATAAAGTGTCTTGACATAACACTTGTTATGAATTGGCGCCATACGAATAAAGATTGATTGATTGATTGATCAGGTGCAAGTACTTCTCTATCTACTACCTCTCACTTTCCCAGGCACGACTTTTTTTTTAGAATTTCTAGTTTGTGATAAACAATCCATTGGACATGATTGATAGTGTCCAAAGCCCTGTGTTGTTATAAGTCTGTCCGTAGGTTGATCCAGAACATTCCAAAGGCTTGCTAATGTCACATGGCTTCATACAAGAGACATCTGCATCAGTCCATGACCCTGAGCTGTAATTTTACAGCATAAATAAAACAATGAAGGTGTGGCACAGCCGTATTTTAACTCTAAAACTCACCAGGCAGCAGCTCTGGTTCCTTCTGTAGTTTCATAATAACTTACCTCGTATTCAACCACGGCTGGATTTTCAAGCACAGATTTAGCCCAGTTCTTGTAGGATGTTTTATCCGGAGCAGGTCCCTGTCTGTCCCAGGCCAGAGCTGCAGCCTCTCTGGTTTGGCCTCCTTTAACCATGGAGAATGACTTCTCTGCTGCCTGAACATAAGAGCCTGGGACAAAGGAAAACTTCACTGACAAATAAATCACACAAAACGGGTAAGCAGTACGTGTTGAAAAATTGGAATCAGAGAGAGATCAAACCCTGGTATTTCTGAGTCATGCTGCTCTCAGTACATCGGGATAAAGGGCCGACATGGGTGTAGAGGACCGCAGTCCAAGCAAGCTCACGACCCAGACATCCTGCGACGGTTTCCTCTGATTCACCTTTTACAGCAAAACACAATGCAGACACACAAAATACTGAATCAAATGTGTGTGTGGTTTAAGAAGTGCATTCATTCAATATCCTAACGAAACATTTCAAAGAATTTCCTCTCAGTAGCACCTGTAATTTAGTGAACATCTTCATGAATCTGTAATGATCTGGCTTGAAGCCTTCATCGGGGTCATTAAAGTTTTTTACCTGCTTGTTGCGTCATTGAAAATGTTTGAAAATATCTGTTTCACCTGAACTTTTGAGCTCCTCTCGGCTGTACTGGTACAGTAAGTCATAAAGTCCTCCCAGCACTCCTGAGCTGTAGTAGTGCGTCCCGAAGTACTGAAATATCTCCCTGTAGAGGGCGTAGTTGTACTGAAGTGGAAGAGCATGGAGGAACTGGAGAAAAGGCTGAGCCAGGATCAAGTCCCCTGGGTCCCTCACTTTGAAGGTGGACACAGGGAGAATCTGGTGCACCCTCAGAAACTTGGAGTCCTAGAGAAGGAAGACAAAAAAGTGCATAATGGTGTGACTGTGTGTGTCAGCCTGTGTTTGTTTATAGGCTGTTGAAGGGACTTTGCTTCAAACATGCTGAAAGAGGACCTCTTTGTAAAAGGGGACATTTAGTTAGATTCTCACTTCCATATCCAGGGGGATGTCCTCACAAGTATGTCATCAAACCGTCCCTCACCTTTGTTTTTGAAGCTTCATATGCGTCTTCTTGGAGCTGGAATGAAGTAGAGAATAACCATGGAAGAAAAAGAAGGGGTGGAAACGACCACGGTGATGTTGGCGGATTTCAGATGAAGACGATGTCTTCACATCGATGGGCTCGGTAATCAGAGGCTTGGGCTCTGTGCTGAA
Organism: Cetoscarus ocellatus; assembly: GCA_037902135.1. Classification (NCBI taxonomy): domain Eukaryota; kingdom Metazoa; phylum Chordata; class Actinopteri; order Labriformes; family Labridae; genus Cetoscarus; species Cetoscarus ocellatus. The sequence continues at coordinate 12,171 of JBAMNC010001669.1, read as the reverse complement.
GTCTTCCACCACTGCTGCCTTTACAACCAAACACACTTCTGTTGATAAAAGGTCTGAAGCAAATACTTACAATAAAAGTCTGTTTAATATGGCTGCCTTTGTTTGCAACCAGATACAGCAAATAATAAGAATACCTTGATGTTCAAGCTTTCAAAGTTGTGAGGGACTCTGTGGTAAAGCAGTGTAGTGGGGGGCCTCTTAATGATGCAAGATCCTCCTAAAAACATGTTGTCCAGCACAGCTCCCCTTGGTTCCTCTGCCAAAGCGTCAAAACTTTGTAAAACAAAATGGAGAAAAGTCAAACTCAAGCCCAACACAATGCAACAATTCCAAGGGAAAATTAGATTATTAAACAATATTGTACTTGTGTCTGCACAGATGGGAGGACGTAAAGCATGGAGTCATTATTCAGCAGCAGTGAGTAAACATTTGGCTGCTGGGGAAGAGAGAGGAGAATAAAAAAACTCTATCGTGTGGGGGAGACATGTTAGGCACACTAAAGGGCATATAAAAGCTGAAAAAGCATAACGTAGGCTCTTTAAATTAATGTCTTAAAATGCCCTGCTGTTCAAAACTGTAAAACAGCAAAACTACACAAACCTAACCTAAATAATAAAGCTGGACAGCTCCACCCTACCCACCACCATGCTGCACCATCACAGAGAATAGTAGAAGCCTTGTTCTGCTGAAAACACTCAACAGGTAACTTTTGTTGGTGTTTCTATTAATTATGACTGGAACTATTTCTTGTCAATTACATTAAATGTTCAGTGGGAGTATGCTGAGAAACCCAAACTTTTCACCATTTCTCCAGGACTTTAGACTTTAATGTATAAATTTCTGACTCTGTACCGTAATAACTGTGGCTTTTAAGTTGAAGAGTGCAATGACTGCCAGCAGAGAAAACTGCTCTGGTTCAATCAATCAATCAATCAATCAAACTTTATTTATAAAGCACTTTTCATTCATCAAGTGTAGCACAAAGTGCTGTACAGTAAAAAAACAAACAAACAAGCAGATAAAAGTCAGGGGATACAGAATAAAGTAGAAAACCCCGTCCACCCTCCCAGCCCACATTTAGCACAGAAAGCCACTCACACGCACACACGTACCCACACACACACACACACACACACACACACACACACACACACACCTACTGGTTTACAGTGCATAGACCGACAAAATCCAAAAACGGGTATGTTGGTGGTTTACACTGACACACCTTTCCCAAGGTCCTAGAGCCATGGGTGTAAGGCTAAAACACTGCAAAAAAATTGAAAAAAATTTAGCACACTTCAGCTTGCAGAAAGAAGCTTCAGGGCCTGAGATATCACACCTGACTGGGTGGTGGTTTAACCCAACTTTTGGATTGTGGTTTACACTGACCATAACAGGTTTATGGTGACTTTAAAGGGACAAGAAAGTGACGCCCACCACAACCCCTATTTAACATAAATTAGCATAAATACACACTCCCACCAGACATCACTATACATTAAGTGGACAAAACCATAAAACAGTATTTAGACTTCAACAGAGGAGGATTTCACCCCTTCAGCTCCTCCTTTGAGACTAATGCACAAACACAACATAGTATTCAGCCTTTCCAGACATCATCAGCATTGTTAGGACCTCAAAAAGTGAATGATTTCAATTTTTCAGTACCTCCAAGTGACAAATCCAAAGATCTGACTGCAAAAAGGATGCAAGAAAGTGATCTTTAAGAATATCACCCTTTAACTCTCAAGCGTGCAACCTTCAAACAGACACTGACTTATTTTTTCAACAAAAAACACCTCCTTGATGTAAGGTGTCCATTTTTTTCAAAACTGTTAATATTTTCTATGTTCTAGTGTTCTGTATTCATAGATGATAGGTTTGTAAGGGCAAACAACAATTTCAGTTAGTATGTTTTTGGTAAAGTACTGAAAATAAAACAAAAAACCACCTGTTTTGGGAACTTGAACACTGATTTTATTCTTCAGGTGCAGCAGACAGTTCAGATACCACATACTTTTAAGTATTTTTTAAATAAATTCTGACCTCGGGGGCGTTCCAGTTGAAATTTCCTTCTCGGAACTCAGAAATCCCAACTTCTGAGTACAACTAAAATGCACCATAAGCTCAGCAGGTTCTTATTAAACACAGCCATGGTGTCACTTCTTTAAAGGAACACGCCATCATTTTTGTTGTTTTCATGTCTTACCTCAGTCCCCAGTCCATGACAAGCAGGTAGACACCATTCTTTTGACTGTGCGTCCAGTAACCAGGAAGAGACGGACAGAGATCACTGACCGCTAGCTTGGCTTAGCTCAAACACTGGGAGTATATGGGTACACTGTAGACTGCCACTGCCTACTGTCATTAGATAACTGTAATCGGTCCTTTGTTCAGTTTTGTTATTGACTGCGTGATGTTACGTTATCTATTTTTGGATAAAGATTAGCATTTTATACAATTCTTAAAGAAATACTTAAAAAATTAGGCCACATGGCGTATGCACAAACCATGGCAGAAATGCTTGTCAGCAGGTTTAACAAGGTTTGCATGCAAACCAAAAAATGCATAAAATGCTAATCTTAATGTAAAATAGATAACTTGACATCACACGGTCAAAAAAACAGAACAAAGAACCGTTTACAGTTATCTAATGACAATAGGCAGAGGCAATCTACAGTGTACCTATATACTCCCAGTGTTTGAGCTAAGCTAAGCTAGTGGTCAGTGATCTCTGTCCGTCTCTTCCTGGTTACTGGACACAGTCAAAAAAATCGTGTTTACCTGCTTGTCATGGACTGGGGACTGAGGTAAGACATGAAAACAACAAAAATGTTGGAGTGGTCCTTTAAAAAAGTGACACCATGGCTGTGTTTAATAAGAACCTGCTGAGCCTATGGTGCGTTTTAGTTGTACTCGGAAGTTGGGATTTCCCAGTCCCGAGAAGGAAATTTCAACTGGAACGCCCCCCGAGTTCAGAATTTCCTACTGGGTACTTGGGGGATCCTCACCACCCCCGAGTTGACAATCAAAGATGGCTGCCCCCAGTGTAAACAGTTATTAAGCTCCTGTTATATTCCATTTATTTGCACTTCTGACGAGTGTTTGTCGCACTAAATCAGCCGTACACATAGTATTATTCAACTTTTATTTATGGAAATGCTGCTATAGTGTTATTTAAATTCTTCATGTGGTATTTGTGAACTACAATGCAGGGCGTGCTAACAACGGCTAACACAACAGCTAACAATAGCCTGGTAGATCGGCACGTTTTTTCCAACTTTGTAACTGGAACGCCGATAACTCGGAGATGACGTCATTCCCACTTCCTCTTCTCAGTTCGGAGGTTAATGGAACGCAGCATTAGCTCTATGAAACAAGTTAACCATAACTTAGTGGGCTGGGAATTTAAGTAAACGCCAACATGTACATGTTTAAAGTTTCCTCTGAGCCTGTTTGTGGTTTCTCACGAAGTCTCTTATTTTTTGTTCAGTTTGTTGTGACAGCACAGGGTCTTCTGCCTGCTGGCATTGCCTGCACTCAGGTTTGGAGGCAAGTTTTTGACCACATCTTCTCGGGCAGTCTTCTTGCTTCGCACTCTTGACTGGCTTTTTACCTGAAAGTACCAAGTAAATAGAGAAAAGAAAATTATTGGCCAGTGTTAAAACAATCAAAAGTTCATTTCAGTTCATGCCACAGATAGTTAACCTATCAGAAGAGCTGCAGAGCAACAAACAGGAGCACAGGCTCTACATAGAGAGGTGTAAGGGGCTGATGCTGAGCAGGATAGCTGCAGGTCAGTGGAGGAAGAGGTTGAGGTAATGACTGTATCTAACTGAACCTGTCATCAGGACTCACCACCAATAAGAGACATGGCTCAAGGTGAAGTGGCCAGGATCCACTGGGAAATGACAAAAGAGGAGAGGAGGGGCTGGGCTGGTCCATTTAATAGGCCATACCTGTTCTAAGGTACTGTCACTGCCTGTTATGATTACCAATCATCTTATTCCAGTCCATAATCATCTGCACAGCTTATGGACCTGAGTATGCTAGATGGAGGAAGGCTAAGTAAAATGGAGCATAAACTAAAGGGTGGTGCTGAGGAGCTGAGGGTCAAAAAAAAAATCAATCCCCTGAATAAGGTGCTGCAAAATTACAGACTTTTCCTCAGTTTGTGTCTCTTGTTCAAAGAACAGCCAAGGTATTAGCACTAGCAGTAGCATTGACTGGATACTTCCATGAATGACAGTGCTAATGAACCCAGTAGTCACCAGACTCAGTCTGACACGACAGAGCACCAGGTTCAACAGCCTCCAAATAACCAGATGGTAAGTTCTGTTTGATGCTTATTTGGCTAATAGTAATATTATTAACAACAAAGATGAGGAAACATAAGCTGGAAAAGGTTTAACAGTCCAAAATTAGCTCTTTTTACCCACCAAATGTACTAAAACATGAAAGATGGAGGTAAATTTGCTTCACTCATTGACAATAGTGATGCATTTGAACATTGCCGACATTTGGCTGGTGGATAAAGTTAATTTGGGCATCAGAGAGATTACTCTGATGGCTTATATTGTCTTTTTGATATGCTCAGGTCTTATCTTATTTAATTGATACCAATTTGATGCATGCATTTGCTATATATTACTATTTAATATATTACTGATCGTGTTGTATTGGTTAACAAGTGAAGTAGCTACGCATGCAGCTGTCAAAGAACATTGTTGAATAATGGCTTACACAATACAATATACAGGGAGCCATATTTCCTAACCAGTTGTAGTTACGTTCTAGTTACCTTTAATGTCTTTAACTTGACTCTGCTCATCATCTTCTTCTAAGGCGATAAAGGTAGCAGCAAAGAGTACAAGGTTTAATATCCTAGCCTCAAGAACATGCCAATATTATCACCAACCTTTTCAAATGTGCTGGTAGTATTGTTGTATTGGTTAAATGAATTAATAATCAATACTAATATTTTATTCAGACTGAACATTATCCAGCTGTGGACAGAAATAGTCAAAGACCCCACAGCCAATATGTTGACAACACATGGGAAAAGTCAGCTAAGCAGCCAGCAAAGTGGCCTCATGCAACTAAACAAAGCACCAGAGTTATTAAGGTAAAGTTGATGATTGTACAGCTTATTTAACTTTATTCAACTCAATTTATCCTCTTAATCTCAACTTCTCAACTTTATGTGTGTTTGTCTACACTCAAAAAAATCAACAAGGGCACTCATTTTATCAATAAAGTAGAAATATGTTTCATTTAAATGAATTCACTGTGTTTATGTTCATTAAATGATTTGTTCTTGCTTGTTGAACACGTCTTCAAGAAAAGTCAAGTGAATTAAATCAATACATGTCAGTCCAATGAGAATGAGATTCATCCAACCTGTGACTTTAATGTTGCACAGCTACTGCGCATGTTCCATTTTCTTACACGGATGCAGAGAAAAGAGCGGGACAACGGAATGGCTGCAGCAAACAGTTGCCCATGCTGTCTAATCGTCTGTCATCTTTGGATTTCAATGTAAGTAATTCATATACTCATGCATGAATTTATTTGATACAGTAGGGTGAGTAATATAAATTAATAATTGCACATTTGTGAGAGATTTCAGTTCAAATAGCTTTGTCTAGTTTAATATTTTGGTGACCTGTTTGTCACAGTTAGTGCTAGCTTGATCCACTGATATTTTGACAAGTTTTATTTAATTATAGAGATACATAATTCGTTTTAACTTTTTAACCCTGCCATGAGAGATGAGTTATGTCAGGGTCTGAATCCTGTACGAAATATGCAAGTCTGCCACTCATATTGAGGAGAATCCCGCATGAATTTACTGCTCACCTCCGCACTCACATATTAGAGGTGTGCACGGTTAAATAAATAGACAATGTTTATAAATGAAGTTAAATGAGTGAAGGCTTGGATCATTTCTGCAGCAGCTCCTCTCTCTCTCTCTCTCTCTCGCTCACACACACACCTGCGCTCTAACAGGTTAGGCGGTAAAGAGCAGATGTAACTGTCTAAAACGCAGTTTTCACAATTAAACTTTATCTTAGTGGTTTATCCTGCTATATTTGCTGTCAAATCAGTAACAATAATCTATATGTCCGGCTGAGATCGATTAACCAGCGGATGATCTTCGTATACTCAGTGCACCCCCGTGCGTAAAGCCTGCAGCGTCTGACTGCAGTGCTCCACGTCCTGCTCTGTTTTGTTTCAATACACAATAAGAACTTTCTTGTCTGTAACGAGGATGACTCTCAACAAATACTTTAAACTTTACAAAAGCAGAAGTGTTGTCAAAAGGGCTTCTGCCAAACACACAGAGAGAGAGAAGGAGGTGCTGTGTGAAGTGAACTTAAAGGATAAGTTCGGTTTTCTACAGCTTTCACATAGTTTATAGAATGAAGTAGAACAATATACTCACCCAGAAGGCTTTCCTGATCCAAACAGTGCTTCGGGAGATATTTAGATCCAAAATCGAGCGGCGGACATCCGTATAATGGTAGCAGACGGGACATCTGTAGCGCCGCTCCTTAAACTGCATTAATCGTCCAAAAACTCATTAGTTTCACAAACATTTCATCATGGTCCGCTCGCGCTACTCCTCCACGACAGTCCGGTGTCACTCCATCCATGTTTTTGTCACTGTGCTGACCTCTGAACTGAAAAGTTTCTTTCCGGTTGCGCGCATGCGCAGTACGGCTCATTGTTTCAGCGGCGAGCGGCTGGCTACACAATAACTTTCTTCTTCCAGTTATGTGCAAAATGGACGAATATCATCGGATGAAGATGTTGTGGACGAGAACTTTGAATATGATGGGTGTCCTTACAGTTTCGAGCCAGAGTTTACAGATGAGGAGCTCATCGAAAGGAGGACGCGGAGGCAAGAAACTTTTCAGTTCAGAGGTCAGCACAGTCACAAAAACATGGATGGAGTGACACCGGACTGTCGTGGAAGAGTAGCGCGAGCGGACCATGATGAAATGTTGGTGAAACTAATGAGTTTTTGGACGATTAATGCAGTTTTAGGAGCGGCTATACATGCCCCGTCTGCTACCATTTATACGGATGTCCGTCCGCTCGATTTTGGATCTAAATATCTCCCGAAGCACTGTTTGGATCAGGAAAGCCTTCTGGGTGAGTATATTGTTCTACTTCATTCTATAAACTATGTGAAAGCTGTAAAAACCGAACTTATCCTTTAAAGGAAGAGGAGTCTGCATGAGGAGTGCCAGGATTTAGGATGAGCTATTTGGGAAGAAATGTCAAAAAAATAATATAGGAACAATGATCAGAATTAATAGTTATCTGTTAAAAAATGGTATTAAAGTCTATTTTAAATAATTTACCCATACGTTATTTGTTTAATCACATTTTTTGTTATTTATATTAAGAAAGATTTGTTATATTGAAGATAAACCTTTAATTCACTTCTTTCTTGTGGGTCGATCTGTTTATGAAATGCTTTTAATGCTTTCTTTTAAACAACAATCAAGTTTGATGGAGATTTTCAAACTTATATTTTAAGGGTTACAGTAATTCTTTTTACATGTGTTGAGCAAAATTGTCAAGAATATGAAGATGTCAACCTCAGCAAAACACTTGTATTAGATGATCATAGTTATTAGCTTGGTCAAAGATGATGAAGCAGTGGGTAATATAACTGAACATTTTTTGGTAAAAATCAACAACCATTTCTACCAGCAGAATGCTTTATTTTGTTTTTGACCTTCATAAAATATTGTATAGATGATGGGCCCTTTCAACTCCTGAGACCAGAGTATTACAATGGAAAAAGTAACCATGGGTCAAATTTGAAAAATGGCCAGTTTGACGCCAGGCCCATGGGTTCATTAATTTCCAAACTGTGAACAAAAAAATGCAGGAAAATAATTACAAGGTGGTCTTTTTTTTCTACAGGATGGGTACACATAAGATAACCGTGCATCCTCAAGTCTTTGTCCATCTACATGAAGGACCATGAGAGACTTGTGAAAGAATATCTGGTGAGTTGCAAACAACTGAGTGACAAAATAGACATAGACTCCAGCTGAGACTCTTCACTGGCCTCACTATTTGATTAGGATTGAAGAGTCAGCAGTTGACTTGAATGATTCTTGATGTGTCCCATTGTTTCTGTCCAAGGATGAATGACTTCATCAGTTTTTATTACACACTGGTACTTAACTGTAATTAAAAGTAAGCAGTTTTAAGTTTAAAGCAAATAAGATGCTCTAAATAGTATTTTTGTGTTTTATGTTGTTTGAGGGTCATTGATCATTTGAACAAATTAAGAGATGACAGTACCAGAATTAGCAGGTTGCAGATTTTCAGCTGTTGTCCCACACAAAGTTGGCACACAAGAAATAAAACAACTGATTTACAGAAAAATGTCCCATTGAGTACCAGTAGTGGTTGCTGTTCAGCACCATCATAGAAGAACAAAACTACGTTGGATGATTCATTCTTCTATAGGAGTCATGGTGGAGAGGTGTCTGCACACCTGTATGAATACAACAAGATAAGGTCCTCACACTGTCTCCCTAATGCTTACAAGTTTGTTCAGTTACACAACGTTTTGGTCATCACCATTACCTAAAAGTTTCCCCATGACCCAAACGTGTGATTGAATAAACTTGTCAGTATGAAGCGAGACTGTGTGGGAGCTTCTCTTGCTGTCTTCAGGATTCAGGGAAAATAACCCAGCAATAAGTTTATGTTTCTATTTTATTTATGAAAGAGCTCTTTTTAAAAAGGGGGTGGAGATTATTAATGGTGGCTTTTTCTAAAGTGCAAACTTAATACAGAATTTAAATATGCTGCTTTCTTTTTTTAACAGACAAGAAGGTTCAGCTGAAAAAGGACACGTCACTCTAACATCAGGTGACACTTCTGACCAAGATAGAAGATTTCCATCTAAACATGTAAAGGTATGAAGTAAACACCTTCTTGTCTGTTAAAAAAAGAAAGTAGCATATTATCAGCATAGACATAATGAACCTTCTTGGACCAGAATTTAAATAACTGTATTCTAACAATGACTTTAATACATTTTATGAAGCTGATGATTTTAAGACAGCAGGGTGTTTTTAGAAGACTGAAATACATATGCAGGTCAAGATCATTTTTAGGGGGTTGCCAAAATTAAGACAAACTTTGATTTCCTCACAATAAATTTAACTTTAGTATATTCAATAGAAATATTAGTGTGACAGGATCCTCAAAACTATTAATGAAATAAACCTTACAAGTCTATAATGTACTTAACAGTGCAAACCTTTGCTTAGATAAATAAGCCTACAAGGACGTCAGAAATCTATGCAGTTATAAATATATATATATTTTAAAATGTTTAATGTTGGTTGTGCAGTTGGAAATTTTAAGATCAGCAGTTAGACTATTAAAATGTGACTTTCCTTCACTTTATATCTTGTAGAACGCTGATACCAAGACCAAGGCTGCCATGAAGCAAACTGTGTTGGGAGTGTGAGTCCTACAGGAGGAAGCCGAGCCTGGAGATGAACCAGAGGACATCGGTGTCCTGACTGAAGGTCTGGAAGTTCTCAGTCATTTGGGGAGCATTGCAATGGCTTGTGCTTTATTTGGACTGACACACTGTTTGACACCTGAGCTACCCACCAAAGCTCAGATGCAACTTCCATGTCCTGCAGAATGTTCTTCTGAATCTGGATGGTCATAACTTGTCATCCAGGCTCAGTTCTTAAGAACAAGCTTCTTAATAAATAACCACAGAGAAAAAAAAAAAGACTGGTATCTGTTGACGAAGTATCTCTGCATGCAAGTTTTTTTTTTTCTTAGAAAGTTCAGTTTGGGAGTCAAAGATGTTCAGAAAGACTTAATTTGCTCAGTGGAATAAGATTGTTTGTGCTGAGTTAGAAAAGTCTCCTATGATTGTATGTTGCTAGTAGGGTTGCAAAGGAATGGAAAATTTCCAGTAAATCAGAAACTTTCCATGGCAGACATGGGAATTCATTAAAATTTGTGATAAATCACTGGAAATTGGAGATAATTTAAATGAACTGAATCATATCTAAAACATTGATATTAACATTATGTTTTGTCATGGGCAGACATTCATATCCAAATAATACAATTAAAAAGCACATTACTTACCAACAAATGTATTTGTAAGTAGAAATTTATCAGGTTTTAATTGGTTTATTGAACAGTCAATTTTATTTTCACATTATTTAATCCATAGGCTCGGATATGCAGTCTTGAGCTCTGTGTAAAAAAATGTGGCCTCAGTATTCCAGGGTTCCACACATCATTTGTGTGCAGAAATATTCTCAAATATACTTCCATGAAATCTGATTGTTTTAGTCAAGGTTATGCTCAAATATATTATTCCCAACTATATTTAAAATTCGGTTAAGGGTCAACCTTCAATATTCTTAAATTTCAGCTTTATTCCTTTTACAAAACCCAAAACCAGTGAAGTTGGCACGTTGTGTAAATCGTAAATAAAAACAGAATACAATGATTTGCAAATCCCTTTCAACCTATATTCAATTGAATACACAGCAAAGACAAGATACTTAACGTTCGAACTGGTAAACTGTGTTATTTTTTTGCAAATATTAGCTCATTTTGAATTTGATGCCTGCAACATGTTTCAAAAAAGCTGGTACAAGTGGCAAAAAAGACTGAGAAAGTTGAGGAATGCTCATCAAACACTTATTTGGAACATCCCACAGGTGAACAGGCTAATTGAGAACAGGTGGGTGCCATGATTGGGTATAAAAGCAGCTTCCCTGAAATGGTCAGTCATTCACAAACAAGGATGGGGCGAGGGTCACCACTTTGTGAACAAATGCGTGAGCAAATTGTCCAACAGTTTAAGAACAACATTTCTCAACGAGCTATTGCAAGGAATTGAGGGATTTCCATTAATGCTGAAAGGTACATACAGGTTTTGGAGCAACATACGTTGCCATCCAAGCAACGTCTTTTTCATGGACGCCCCTGCTTATTTCAGCAAGACAATGCCAAGCCACATTCTGCACGTGTACAACAGCATGGCTTCGTAGTAAAAGAGTGCGGGTACTACACTGGCCTGCCTGTAGTCCAGACCTGTCCCCCATTGAAAATGTGTGGCGCATTATGAAGCGTAAAATACAACAACGGAGACTCCGGACTGTTGAACAACTTAAGCTGTACATCAAGCAAGAATGGGAAAGAATTCCACCTGAAAAGCTTCAAAATTGGTCTCCTCAGTTCCCAACGTTTACTGAGTGTTGTTAAAAGGAAAGGCGATGTAACACAGTGGTAAAAATGCCCCTGTGCCAACTTTTCTGCAATGTGTTGCTGCCATTAAATTCTAAGTTGATGATTATTTGCAAAAGAAAATAAAGTTTCTCAGTTCGAACATTAAATATGTTGTCTCTGCAGTGTATTCAATTGAATATAAGTTGAAAAGGATTTGCAAATCATTGTATTCTGTTTTTATTTACGATTTACACAACGTGCCAACTTCACTGGTTTTGGGTTTTGTAATTCCCATGGAATTTTACAACCCAAGTTGTTAGTGCAGATTTTTTTGCACTGCACATGTGTAGATATTGAAAAGGTGTTGACATCATGCATATTCTTCATTTTTCTTTATTGCACACATCTATGTAGTTGATTAGTTGTAACAATACTTTTATATGAACCAAGATTATGGGATCTGTTTATGATCTTCTGGTTTAGGCTTTTTCCGACGTTCTTAAGGAAGTTCATTTTATATGCTAAGAATTTGACAGCTTGAATGCCAAGTCATGGCCAAAGATTTATATCACAGTGTAACTTGTAACTTGTTTATTCATTCACATTTGTAACTTTTTTGTAAAAACCTGATGTGAACCCTGTTCATAATGCAGTTGTATAATAAAATGTTAAATGAGTTTGCTTGTTGACATTGTTTTTGTAATTAAAGAAGTGAATTCTAGTTTAAGCAATGAACAACACACAAATTGGACCAACAAGACTGATATTAGCATGATAGGCAAAACCTATATTTGTTCATTCAACAAGATTAATGTTACTATTATGGACAAATCCTACAGTAGTTCAGGCAACAAGGTTTAATTTTGTTGCATGAACACATTTACGCAATGTAGACTAACCTAGGTAATAGCATTTTAATTC